>JAABKK020005325.1:0-23407 GCA_011634745.2 Catotricha subobsoleta
ATCATTCATTACAGTTGATCATTAATTTCTAAATAAGGTAAAATATTTACATATTAAATGGCTTTCTATTGCATCACATTTAAAATGTAATAATAACAAGAAATTGTTATAAAAATAATAGAATTGTAATTGTGTTTAGGTCCAAATAAAAGAATTAACATGAAGAGGGAACATAGTCACACATAATTTCTTTGTTGATACTATTATTTAAACTCTCAATAAATTAGCAATAAATTGCAATAAATTGCATATAAAAAGTTGAATACTTTGACATTTTTATGATAATTTACAACCTCATATGAAAAATAAAATGTTAAAAAAAAAATCGTTATAAAAATCTTTCACTTCCCATCATAAAAATGTCAAGACATGAAAAAATGAAAATTAAACGAACAAAATATTTAAGTTCCTGTCACATACATTAGAAATCAGTTTTTAATTGAAAGGGTGTGATGGCACGACGTTCATATTTTACATATATTTTTATGATCATCCAACCCATCCCATTCTCCGTTTAATGCAATACGTAGATAAAAAAAAAACTTTGTTTAAAACTAAATTATTGTGATCCTCTAGTGTGAGCTGTACTTTGTTGTCATAATTTAATTGAAAAGTCTATTATATTTACCTGAAGATATGTTACTATCATTTAAAAATTCATTTGTAACGTATATGGCAAAGAATGGTAGAAAATACCAAAACTACAGTTTATTGGACGCATACACACATAAAATATAGTGCTTTGACCTAAAAATTGGTGACCTTTTGCCCGGTCACTTTATAAGTTACGTTTTAATGTGTTGTAGCTAACTGACCATTTGATCCTTTTTTTTCCTTATGCATAGAATTTCTTTAAATAATATTCAAATTAAAAATAATATATATAAATTATGATGTTGGCTTAAAGAAGAAAGAAAAAAAAAGAATGAATGAACCGCATTTGAAAAGTAACTCAAGTAGGTAAACAGAATATCTTGGGCCAAGAAAAAAGGTACACAACTTTTATTGCATGTAAGCCGACAGTTAAAAACATGTGTATCAAAATGATGATGTTCTCGTTCACTGGTCATTTTTATTTGATTTTGAAGAAGGTAACATGCATAACAATAATAAAATTAATAATAATAAATTACCCAAACGAATGTCCCTCGTTCTAAACAGTCTAAGGTTGTAAATTCGTTGTATTTATAGCCGAGAAAAAGAATTACATTTTTATTTGATTACTTGTTACTCACATATAATTTACATAGAAATGGTCAAGGCAGTATAGCCTTCTTATATGGTTCAGTTCATTTAGGGCCATACCCCTTGACCTTTTCAATTTATCGGACCTCAGGTAGAGATTGACCCCTTTCTTATGTGTGCCGCGCGATAAGATGTGACCCTTTTCACCTATAATTCATGTGCAGAACTGAACTCGATTAAATTGAAATTTGTTCGGTAGTTAAATTGCATCGCAAAAAAGAAAAGAAAACTTGTTTCTTTCTGTCTATTCTGTTTTTAAATGCATATAAATTTATTGTATTTGATTTTATTTTTATTTGCATGTTTTTGTAATTCAGATCCTATAATAATAATAATAATAATAAATAATAATATATAAAAATTATTTAAAGTAACAAATCATTGACGTTGAATGAAAAAAGAAACACAGTTTTTTTTTTCTTTATTCTGGTAATTTTATTTTTACATAACTGGACGCTAAATTTGTATATAACGTGAAAACAAGGACAACCAATCAGAAATAAGCAAGCTATGACTGGACAACGTATAGAAATATATAAACACAAAATACCATTGGTTACATGAGATTTCGTAAATATTTCCTTCAAAAAATTCTAGTTTTAATTTAAACGTTAAAAATAAACAAGAATTAGAATACTGTTTGATGACAATATTAAAAATTGTAACAAAAAGATTCATTTTAAATGTAAAACTATAGATAGACGAAATACCGGTGACGTTGAATTTATGAATTACGATAATATAAAAAAAAAACTTCGTTACAAACTGACGTTTTATCGTTATTATAACGGAAAATGACAAAAAGCGAATTCGTCCACCTCAATCAATATCTAACTAACTAGGTTTTAAATATAAATTAAAATTGAATCATCATTCTTTTTTTCATCTAGTTTTTCTCTTGTAAATAAAAAAAGGGAAAGAATAAAATTGCTATCGCCACTTTTTTAAATGTTATAAAATTGAGATTATTTAGATCAAATCTTATTTAAAAAAGGGTTTAACAAGCTATCCACTGAACGTTCTGCCTTTGTGTACCGTACGTACTTCATTAAAATTTATTTTTAATATTAATTTAAATTATTTTAGTAACTTAACACGCAGTCAAAAAAAAATTTAGAAAAAGTTATTGATTAAATAAGGAAAAATATTGTTTTATTCAAAGACTAAAATATAATGCTGTTAATTCGGGAAAAGAAAACGACATTCAATAAAATAAAAATAAGAGAAAAAAAACCGATTTTGTTGTTAACTTAATTCTGTTGCAGTTAGAATTCTATTTTATGATCTCAATATATAAATAATATCCTTACATTCAATAATATATTACCTACTTTATTCCAATATAAAGTGACTATTTTAAATCTACTCACTTGTCTCTGCCCCTTTTAAGAAAATTCAACGTAGATTTTTTTTTTTAAATTCTTTATTTTGTGATGGGCAGATAGCACTTACTTTACTATTGATATACGCGCGTGATGGAAAAAACATTATAGTATGAGCAATTTTTGGGTGAATCATGATGGGGGGTATGGTGAGTAGTCAGATGGATTGAAAGTTTGGGGTTCATTTTGAATGCGAATATATTTATAAGCGCGCGCCTGTCATGTTATTCCATTGAAAATTGAATCGTCGTATTTTGCTGCTTGTCCATCTGATGTTTTATTCATATTATGTTCAGTTGTATTAAAGTGTATGTATTTATATTATAGGCTTTATATATATATGTGAAATTTTATATTGACGAAATGAAAACTGCCGGTTTTAAGAGAAGATGACAGCACCGATATGAGACCAACTCTATTTCAAATCCATATATTATTACATACATATATTTAAAGAGATGTAGGACAGTAGAGGTGTATTATATTTATTGATACCAACCGGTATAGGTAGATATGTACCAACCATTGAAATAGATAGATATTATTTTCTTATATATGTATATTATATATATACATATGTGATGTGTACATAAAAAGAAACTGTCCCCTCATTCCAATAGCACCTTACCGGTCTTCCTTCGCAGTTATAGAAAACATATCTCTTTTCTAAAACCTACTTTATGTTATAGGATCAATGGAAGGATGTCGTTACATATTATATAGAGGCATATACGATCGGTACGTTTATAATACACCACTGATATAGAAGGAAAAAAACACACTATAAAATAGCAGCTAGGATAAGTATGCCCCCCAGACCATAATATATATAAGGTGAGAGAGTTGGAGATGTTTAATGCAGGAAATACGAAAATGTGTTGTATAGATAATGCTATAAAATTCACATGTGCGAATGGGAAATGAAATTGATAAGGTGCAAAAAAGTGTGCTGGAATTATTTAGAATATTCAATTTTGTTTTTATTTATTTATTTTCTTTTATGTATATTTTTTTTCTTTCACTTCTTTATTTATGTACTACTTTCTGGACTGTGCATTAAATGATTTAGAAATATATTATATTTTTCTTCGAAAATATAATACGTTGCTAAAAATAAAATTTTCAATGTGGATTTATTAGGCAAAACACAATGTTTAATTAAATTTACTTATAACACAAATAAAAAAAAAAATCAAATCAAATGTGCTATGAATTTTCCAAACAAGCCCAAAATATAATAGAAAAAGGATCAAAAATTTAATTTAAAATGACAAAAAAAACACATAAAATTAAATAAGCCAACTGAAAAACTGATGATCAGGGTTCGGATGATTTAAATCATATTTTGATTTGAATTTGATTCAATCATATGAGCAAAAAAAACGTATACTATTTCATATTATGTATTTTCAAATAATTTGAAACGGATATAAAAATTATGATAACATAATTCGATGACGAATGTTTCAATGAAATAGATTCTCGATGTACACAACTCAGCTTCTGAGTCAACTGGAGTTTTATTAATTTATTATTTAATTCAAAGTTCAAATGGAAATGATAAATTTTCATTAACTAACGCAGTCTAAACGTTCTTTGCTTCGGTCGGATCATTTTTATAAAAAGAAGAATTGTTAGCCTTGGAATACAACAACAACAATGAAATAGTCTCGTCAAAAGATAAAAATTCTACTTTGTTCACCAAAATGATCCGACCAATAATTTATGAAATATTTTCAATTAAGCGTAGAAAGTTTTAGACTATATAATAGGGTGCAGCGAAAAAATGGTTTTTACGAATTTCTCTCTGGAACCATGCGGATAAATTGCCTAGTATACTCTTTCTAAATAGACTTTTTCTTAGGGTTGAATGGATGTTATATTCAAACTCCCCAACTCCACCTAAGAAAAAACAGCAAATCGATTAAAAATTAGTAGCAAACGCAAAATGTGTATTAAAAAAAAATAATAAGACAAGTTTTAGTGCGGGGGTTTATGGTGGAATGAAATCCAATCCATTTATTTCAATATTTCACTGTTCTTCAATAAACAAAATTAATTATTTTTTGATCATTAAAGTGATTATATATAATTTATTTTTTCATAACTTAATGTTCAATTCAATAGCACAGAGTTTTCTAAACATGAGATATTTATTATTTCATAATTATTCTCTTTATTTGTTGTGATCTAAAAACAATTTTCAAATTTAAACTCCGCGTACTTACAAAAGTTTCCACTAACATTTCCGTGAATCTTTTTTGTGGATAAAGACTAAGTGGGGTCGAAGATGGCCTCCAATCAACCCAGAAAAAAATCTATTCAAAAAGTGCATACTAGACAACTTATCCGCATGGCTCCAAATCAAAATTCGCAAAAAAATACATTTTTCTATACCATCACTGTATAAGTTAGTGTGTATTAAGCCTCTTAATTAAATTTATTATATCAATATTAACTTGTTTATCCGTACATCTTTTCAATCTGGATAAATATAGATCCAATACAGTTTTTAAAAAAAATTAGCAACCTTTACTTATCTAATCTTATCTCTCAATTTAATGTTAACCTGAGATTTATATGATTATTACTGATGGCGAAATATTATTCACAAACTGCAACATTTCTAAATAATTTGAAAATCGTTAAGATTAAGATAAAAAATAATAAAGTAAAGGTCAAATTATGGACACATCTGAAAATAAAGATTATTATATTGTCTTACCATCTTATATTATTTTACCACTTGATTTAAGAATATGATATTAATCGAATTACATAATTTCAAAAGTTTATTTAAGGATACTATCAAACACAAATCAATCACAGTACAATTGAGTTATTATATGCCAAAAATGTCTATCGTAAAAAATAAATATAGAAAAAATTCTCACACTCCTTCGCATTTATCACGTAATATAAAAATATTGATTCTATATAAAATTCGTCTGTGCTTAATTAAATATTCCCCTTGAATTGATTTTGTTCGTTTTTGAATCTATATAAAGAAAAATAAAAAATATGAAAAACGGCGAAAAGAATTGAACAACATAAGAATTCCATTTATGTTCCAACCCTTTTTGTCAATCGTTTCGAATCATATCGCAATATTCCATTCGTCTATATCTTTTCTAAATAATAGCTCGATTGATACATACAAGAGCTTTGTATTTATTTGTACTAATACTAGATATTCACGATATTGAATGTCTTTTTAGCCACCCAAACTTATTTTTCATCATTTAATTTTTCCAGCGTATTGTTTGCATTGAATCGTTGAGTAAAATTTTATGTGTGTGTGCTTTTTCGCAATTATTTTTCTTTATTGAAAAATTCTATGCAACGGGTTTTTTTTTTCTGTTGCTGTTGGCTGTAGCTAATTGTATTTTATATTTGTGCTTTAAAATATTTCTTTCGGAATGAATTTTTTTTTTGTACTTCTATGCCTTGTGCTAAAAGGATACACACAAGAAAAACCAATTCACTGATTAATTTCATGAATTTAAATAAAAGGAAAAATAAAATATAAAAATTGTTTTTTTTCCCATCTCTTCTTCTTCTTTTAAAATTATTTTCGTCTTTCAACCGTGTGTACCACACCCACCACCAGGTCCATTCCCCTTCTCTTACTATATAATAAGATAAGGAAAATAATGTGTATAGAAAAGAGTTGAAAATTTTCGCTTTTTTCTTTTTTTTTATATTATTTTTCCTTTCTCGCTTTTCTATCGCATGGTAAAAGCGAAAATATTGTGTACGATTTTTTTTTTCTGGTCCCCGCATAAAGAATTCATAGCACTTTGGAGGAATTAAAATTTTAGTAGGACTACGATATTGCCTAGAATGAGTGAAATGAAGATCACTGAGGATGAGGCAAAAGGGGTGGTTGCGTTGGTTGCCCTACTTTAACTTTATTCCTAAAACATCATTATAACGCAAGCAATATTTATTTTTTTCCATATAGATATAAAAATACAATATACAACATTAACTCAACGATACGACAACAACTTAAATATATTTTTTTTTTCTTTTACATCAATCGTTAATTGTTTTAAAAAGTGCGCGCAAGCGAATCTCTGGTAACATATTTAATTTATTGAGTAGCAAGTTCGTTTTTTTTTTTTTACTTAAGTTTGTTTTTGTTTCGATATATTATATATATATAATACAATCTTATTTATAGAACCATCAACATTAACTAAATTCAACATTGTGAATCGTAATCTACAATGAATGAATGAATAAGTTATTATTATTAGCGCTGCGATGTACATTACTTTACTTTAAAATTACATAAAATATGGAAAAGAGAATTTTCGATCTTCCAATCCTTTTATAAAAAGAAAAGTTGAGAAAATGTAGTTACTTTTAAACTGGTGGACTTTTCATTTGTTCAAAATATGAAATTCATTTTGTATTAAATTTGTAGATGTGAGAAATGTTTATGAAATCATTTAAGATATCGGTTGTTCATTAGTGGTATAGAATGATTCTGAGTCTGTCTTTTATTATATTTTTAAATTTCGTTTCTATTTGAATTTTCTTTTTCTTAAGTAAAAGTTCGTAATTGTGCCTTAGTCTATTGATTCCTCCAAACAACCCAATATTCAGCTGTGATATTTTTCTAAAGACAATCAAAATTAAATTCGATAATTTAAATTTAAAAGTGATTTATAGAAACGCTTCTTTTGCACATTTATACTGGAATTTTTTTTTTCGATTCTGCACCCGAACAGCAAAATTTCAAGTACCACGGTTGTTAGTTAAACTTTTCTAAACATAATATCCGACACAAGATATACCGAAATGTTCGCAAACCAAACGGAGTAAAGAAAATATATATGTAGGTATATAAAAAAAAAAAGAAGCAAAATAAAAATACCAACCCCATATAATATATTAAGGGTTAAATTTTCAGAAGCGTGGGAGAGAGTACAGAAATATGCAGATGTCTCGTACAAACAAAATATTGAAAGTTCCTTAAATGGTGTGTTGTTGGTGCTTTGGTGTGCTGCTGATTTTCTATATGCCTTGCTAAAAAAAATTTCGACCATACATACTTATTTTATAATAGTATCTTGATATGCGCGCATACACTACCCTTCAGCATCAGCATCAGCATCAGCTTCAGCTTTAGCATCGTCATTGTCTGCCCCTTTACATTTGAAAATATATACATTTTCATCGTGCGCTGACCGATCGATAGCCTATACAACCATCGAACTATACATCTTACGCCAACCGGTCCATAACAACATCCGCTTTCCACCTCTTTCCTTATAACTTATACTCTTATAAGTTATATGTGTACTGTTGTAATAGGCAAAATTTATATATTTCAGGCATTCACCACACCGTACCGCATATGCTAGCAAAAACCTTATATTATAAATTGTTGCTTTTACTATATTTATATTATGTAAGTTGTATTTTGAAGGTATATACGCAAAGTACTTAGTCAAATTATAAGTTTCTGGTCAGGGAAATGTAGCAGGGGAAGAAATTGAAAATATTATTGTCGATGGTATGGGAGATGGAGGTGTATATAGGAAGGTGGTTGAAAATATTTTCGAAACGACTTATCTTAGAAAGATAAGGGTGAAATAATGTGTTGTATGCGTAGAAAGCAAAAGCCATATTCGTAGTGCTTATAGCACGAACTTTTAAATGTAATTTTAAAGTGAATGAAAATAACAACAACAACAATAATATTCTCAGTGTGTTTTTCTTTATTTTTTTTATTTTTTTTAGCCAATATATTATAGCTTAGTTTGTTCTCTTTCAAAGTGTTATAAAGAAAACCTATCTGCCAATATCTTCAAACTAAAACATCTTAATATAGCTTATTTCTGAAAAGGTGATGGATTTTATTTAAAGTGTTGGCTATTTTTCTTAAAACCATACAAGCAGAAAAAGTATATGATAAATCTGAAAGCAGACATTCTGCATTTTATTAGAGAATTTCAATTATCTGAAGAAAAAAAATGTATAAAACAGTGTTAATTTTGATATCGAATAATATGTTTTTTTTTTTAAAAAAAAAAGGAAGTGTTATCTAATTTAATTAAAAAGAAAATTGACAATAAATAAAATAAAACATTTTATTAAATTGCATTGATCCCAATTATTAGATATATTCTATCCATTTATCTTACCTTCGACTATATATACTTGTAGTGTCGTAATTCGTAATCTATAGCTTTATGAATTGTATAATAGGACGGTTGGACGAAATATAGGTAGAATTTTACTTGATAAAAGTATTGAGGGTTGTTGAAGTACCCATCATTTCACGTATTGAATTACCAAATATATACGTACGTAACATAAATTTCAATGCAAACACACACACTTTTACTATGGACATTTAGATATCTACAATAATATGAAAGCGAGTGACTAGAATATACAACACCTAAAACCTTTGGTCACGTTATAGTTAAACTTATCCAATATTTTAAAGAAAAAAAAAATAAAAATGTATTCTATTTTTTTCTTCTATCAGATGTACATTGATTAAGATCTCTCGCCACCATTCAAAATGTGTAGCGTTTGGTAGAAATCCCCATCGCGTATTATCTGTGTTTTTATGATGATTCCATTCAGTACAATTTATAGTTACTTTCAAAACAGATGAAAAAAAAAGTAGTCGAAATAAGGCCTTAAAAAGAAAAAAACAAAACCAAACACAAAGAATTTTTGCTCACCCTTAATACTTCGTGATGCTCATGTATGTGAATAAACCTAGAGGAATAAATGAAGAAGAAAAAAAAATCTTCTTTTCTTCGTTTGGTTCTTTATCATCCATCCCCATCGTTATCATCATGTTGCCCTTCAAATTACACGTAACGTGTTTTGAATTTTGACGAACTTATCAACTTCAAATACATATAATATTATATTATATTACTGATATCGACGCTGTATATATTATGTACATTCTACTTACACGTCTCACAATATAATAATATATACAAATAAATATTATATTAATTTATTATTATAAGTGTACAATGCGTAAATACATAGAAAATCATATATAACTGTAGAAAGTAGTACATCGAATTTGGTCTTCAATCGAAGTTTGGTCCATTTGGAATAAATTTTCGATAGAAAATTTTTCAACGAGTCGAATAATAAAAAAAAAAAACAAAATTCCCGTAGATATACTTCAAACATAAAATAGAATAAGTAAAGAGGAAAAAAAAAGCGAAGAGAAATGTAAAAGTGAAAGCATAAACAAAACAGAAAAAAAGGAAGTATAAGAAGGGGTTGGTTTGTTTCTCTGTGTCAAATATATTATAATATTATTTGTGTATAGCTCCGCGATGAACGTGGACGAAAGGAATATTGTGTACACAATATTATAATATATTGTAAACCGTCGTTGGTTGTTATACCGTTTGTACAACGTAGGTACATATTAAAAGACAATATAAAATTCTATAATATTGAAGGAACATAGATGGATGTGTGCGAATGAAAATGAGGATGTTGAGGAATTTTTTTGTTTGCCCTTTTTTTATTTTTATTTTAAGATAAAATCAATATCAATATAGTGTTCTGTGTTTTTTCTATATTTAAAGGGTAGATACTAACTTATATATGTGCTTAGAAGAGAATAAAAAAAAAATCCGCCACTTTTAAACAATGAAAATTGTTGTTTGTTTTAGCCAGTAGGAGAATATAAAGAAAACATTGAAGCAAAAAAAAAAAAAATAGAAGGAAATTGTGAAAATGTCATTAATTTAAATTTGATCATATTTTTCCTTTCTTCTTGGTCAATTTGTAAAAATCGTATTCATTTTTTTTTTTTTTTAATTGAAATGAAATTAATTTAAATATTTGATGAATCAATGATTGCTGTGGTTTGTTATTTTAATAAAAAAAAAATATGAAATGAAATAAAATGTATGAAATTTAAGAAAGACCACGAAAACGTTTTAAAAAAAAACATATACAGGATTTAATATTTTAATTCACAAAACAGGAAAACAAATAAACTAAGAACTATCATAGTTTGCATAATTTAAATATTAACACAATTGCTCTCCTCTCATATGCAAATTATCGAAAAAAGAAAAAAGAATCTTATTATTTAACTTCATTATATAAGAACTAAAAAAAATGAAAAATATATTTCATGCTCCCAGATCCCATCCCACATTCATACAAGAAAATAATAAAGCAATTAATAAACATAATCAATAATTGACTAATTTAATGTATTTCTTGATGGCAATTTGCGCGTTCTAGATTTTCCCATTCGAATTTTAACAGACAAAAGAAAAAAAAAATTTGTGATGTTAAAAGGGGTTGTTGTTATTTCTCTCTACAAAGATATATGTTCGTTAAATTGCCATAAAGAAAAAAAAAACTAAATAAGCGCACACTAAAAAATAAAGCAATATTCCCACCCCTAAAAAAACATACTCAACCAAATCCCAAAGTAGAATAAAAAAAGAAAAATACAAAAAAAAATATATATATAAAAAAAAAACCAACAGCAACCACGTTGACTATATACAAATTTTACACATACATTTTCTATATATATAACGATGGTATTTTGTATTTAAGTAGGTATATTTTATTGGTAAATATTTAGCATAAATTTTCTTTAAGTCCAGTTAGTTAGTATGTACGAAACGATAGGAAAATACCCATAAGCTCATAGGTACACAGAACACAATGTATATTATATTATATTATATAATATAACGTAACGTAACGTAACTACCCTTTTGCTTGGTAGAAAATTTTCTATCAAAGGAACATTTTTGGACCAGAATATATTATAATATATCGTAAATACACACGTAAATATTGTAAATTCGTATATGTTGAATAGAATATTGTTATAAAAGCATTGTAGAGAAAGAGGCGAACCAACCAACGGTTCGCTTATATTTTAATGAAATCATTTAATCAAGCTTTGTTTGCATGCGGAATTTCCTCATCTACTTTATTATACTTACATACCTATTATAATATATGTATTACTTATGTTTAGGTAGATGATGCTAAAATAAAATATACGAACTAGCGACTAGGACATAGCCTACAATACCAACCTATCTTTGGTCTTATTTAAACATAACAACAAAGAGCTTTTCTCTAATTTATAGCTGTAATTTACACAACGTTATCAAATTTACATTAGGTAAATTTCATATACTTACTTGAAATTATTTCTATATATATTCTATATATATATATATGAATATATATAATAAATATGTATGTTAAAATACAATGACGACAATATAAGGTACACCATTCTTACTATACCGCCAACTAAATAGTATGTATGTAAAATAAACCATATATGGTTTTAGTTGGATAGTCTTAAAATTTTATAGAGTTTGAGGATTGTTTTAACTTCTACACACCGAAATAACATATAATAATATTTGTAGATAATATGTACCTACCGTCCTACATTTATGTAATATACTTTTCAGTTTTAAACCCTCCATTAGAAATAGTTATATAAATAATGCCATACTTTATACTGAATATAACATATTACATATATATTTTCTAAATGCACACATACATAAATACACAAACACATATTTATATAATTAAGGTAATATAACTACATATAAAGTATGTATAAAATATAAATCTCGCCAGCACGAATTTTGAAACAAATGCGATCCTTTCTAATAATAAAATATATAACATAGCGCCGCGATAACATAAGTAAAACCTAAATAGACAAAATAGTTTCTTTAAAGTTACTAAATTCAAAATTATTTTATAATATATGGGCTTTTGAGCTGGTTTTTGTATGATATTGAAAAGCTAGAGGCGATTTTCTTCTTCATCATATTCTCTATTCGCTATTTCTTAGAACTGCAAACATAGCATTCTAATAATAATACATTTCATTTTGGTTTTACCACAATTTTACGGTCGTAGTTTTCATTTATATATTTTGTATACGTCTAAAATCGACTTTTGATTATTTTCGCAATCAATTAATTCAGAGAAATTAATGAAATTCATTAATATCGGTGTCGCATTAAAAATATTTATTTATAATGAATTTTCTAACGTCTTACGTAAGAAACTTTGAAATACTTATAATCTTAGGCATTTTCGTTCTTTAACTTTAAAAAAATCATAATTTTTTTTTTTTGTGCGCTAAACAATTTTTAATAGCTAAATATTTTATAGAAATAATGTAGGTAGAGATGTCTCAAAAATTCAAGACAATGAAGATATTGAAAGATGTCTGAGACTCCTATATGATATAGGCATGCATTTATAAATAGTTCATTATCAAATAGTTTAAATTTATCGTTAAATATTGAACATTTTCTAAATTGTTATTAATTTTATAATTAATTCAAAATATCATAAAATTTCTGAATTGTTAGTGTTTTGCTATTTTGTGTATTTTTCATTTTGACTAATATTTCATAATAAATAATCATGTTTTGTTATCATATTTTAGGCAGAACATCATTATACATGAATACATTTATGTATGTTCTGTTCTTGGTCATATTCTAAAGGATTTTCATTTTCATTATATTCTAAAATGAAACTTTCTAAAATATACAGAATATTATGTTGTTGGTAAAGTATTCCACGTTGCTATTATTCGTACATACTTATTGCGATTGGTGATTTTACAATAAAGATGCTGGAATGAGAATATAGAATTTGTATGTGTGGACTTTGGCGATATAAATTTCATACGCATAAAATATAGAATGTACCATTGGCTCTGATTTTGTTATTATAATAATAATAATTTCGTTTAAATATGAATAGGGTTATGCTTGTGTAAGCATAATAATTTATAGTTTACATTTTAACTGTACCTACATCTGAATTATTTATCGTAATCAGAGAATATTTTGTTTGTTTTAGAAAATTGGGTACCTAGTTTAATATTTGCAGCTTGTGTTTTGAATTTAGACAAAGTAAAAACTTTGATGAATAGCCATTGGCCGATAATAACATTTGTTGTTTTTTGAGAGCAATGTGAATTTTAATATAAGTTCATCTATTCATTGTATTCAATTTGATGAAGAATAAATATTTTTGATGAAAGAGTTTTATCTCATTAAGAAACATTGTATATTGTATCATTTTGAAACAATAAAAACAAGCAGCTAACACATTGGAATACGACTTTATTGTTACAGTTATAACGATATTTATTTCAATAAAAAAAAACTGTATTTAGTAATCAGATATTTATTTACTTATTTATTTTATTAATTTATGCAATAAGTGAAATATTCAAATATTGCAAACTATATTTCATGCTAGTCCCTTGGTGGTTCCTCTATAGGTATGTATACAAAAAGTATACCTTGGAAAGTGAATTTTGGAACAAATTTATACCATTTATTATATATAAGTATAATTTCATGTAAAATATACGTTATATCGCTGGCTCCACGAGCAAATGACTCTAATTGCTAAATAAAAAAACAGAGAGCTCTTATCCCAATTTCATATTTAAAAATCGATGATAACAAAATTATCCACAAAAAAAAACTTTTCTCAAAATTTTTAAGAAATAAGCTCTTATTGAAAAACCAAAAATATTTCGCTATTATCAAAATTTTACATTAAAAATCGCTCTTTTTTCACAAAAAAAATCTCTTATTGCAAAATTCAGTAATAATTCGCTCTTAACAAATAATAATAGGTTTTTTTGTTCGAAAATTTTAATAAGAGTTTTTTAATTCGAAAATTTTAACAAGAGTTCTTTTTCTCAAAAGTTTTAATAAGAGTTTTTTTTCGTAGTGTATAGGTTTTTTTTAAAAATAATATTAATAAGAGTGATTTTCAAATATGAAAATTTGATAAAAGTGATTTTCAAAAATTTTTTTTTTATAAGAGTCTTCTGTTTTTGGATTTTGAAATAAGGGGACATAATTATATCATGTCACTGTGAGGTGGGGAGGGGGGGATAACGGAAAAAGTGACATCGAATTACATAGAGGGTAGGGGGGTTGAAGGAAAAGTGACGGTCACTTTTAAATTTTTCTTAAAACTAAGGAAGACTATGTGTTTGCTCATTTACACCACACAGCAAAAATGGATTAAGTTAGTTTGATTAAAATCATGAAACTAATTCATATATCAAATGGTGTAAATTAAATTACGTTTTGTGTAGCAAATCGTTTTTTGTACATATTCATTTATTGGTGACATGACATAGGGGGTGGGGGGTTTCACATAAAATGACGCTAGAGTGACGATGGGGGGGGGAGGGGGTCCATAATTGCCGATTTTACAGTGACATAATATAATTATATCCCCTAAGAGTCTTCTGTTTTTGGATTATGCGATAAGAGTAATTTTCTCTTTTAGCCAGCGATATATTATAGGGTATACATTACAAAGCCCGTACATGGTACATACAATATACACTATTGGACGCATACTAGATATTCCATATAATAATATGCTTTCGAAAGTATACGTATACATTTTTAAAGGCATACTCACCCAGTAAAGTCTTTGTCTTTCATATATGTTTTATTAACATCAAAAACTTTGGGTAAAAACTTTGGGAATAAAACGTCTAAACCCCAGATCAAAGGTTAACCCATAAACTTTCAGTATAACAAAATATGTACTCCAAAACTATTTCAAGCGAATTAGTCATTTTAGCGAATTGGTCACGTTACAGGAAATCATATTTGGGAGTCAATCACACTTATTTATATTTATATATAAGTTCCATTAAAATCGTAGTTTCAGTTTTGGAGATATGTCCTTTGGATAAGTATACACAAAAAGAAACAGGATTCAATACTCTTTTTTTCTTTTCTTTTTCAAATATGAAGTAAACTGAGGATTTATAATAATATAAATACATCAATTAAAATTTGCATTCAAAAATAATGAAGGAATAACTACAGAAAAAAAATATATAAAAGATTCCATTTTTATATATATAATAAATAATATATAGTACATATATATATATTTTTTAGAATTTTGTTATTTATATTTATATTATAAAGATTTTTTCTTTTATAATGTTTTCAGATAAATCGGTTTTCAGGTAGAAAAAAGATCTGAACAATATTCTAACTTAATACACGTTTACCATTTTTCTTTTTTTATTTTTATTTTTATTTTTATTTTTATTTTTTTTTTTTATTTCATAATATAATATGAACAATATTGGCGTAAATATCTGCTCTAAATGATATCGAGTATATAAATAAATTTTACCTTAAAGCTAAAATATGAAAATAAAAAAATAATAATAATATTATCATCTCATACTTGTATGAAACTAGATGCCGTTTTAAAGGGACTAAATCATATTAAAGTACACTAAACTGAGTATATAGTACCTTATTATAAAGTACAATTTGCATTATATGAACCAGTGACTAGAACACACACACAATATCTTTAAATTAAGGACGAACTTCTATTGGTAGTCTGAACAAAATGGTACGGTAGTAAAAAGCTGACAAGTACCAGTAATTCAGTAAAAATTGGATTATTCACAAATTACGCAGATTACACCAGCACCACTTACCGCTATATTCATATTCTTGGATGTTTGGATAATGTTTAAAAAATTTCTAGAATTTCGAAAATTTAAAAAAAATTAACAAATTAATTCTACAAATTTAAAAAAAGAAAAATAATAAATATGGAAGTAATAAAATGTGACTACTTGGAGTATTTTTATACTATTTGAACGTATTTCTTTTATATGTTTGTAATACTGACACATAAAAATATAGTTTTCACCAAATTTAAAAGCTATAAAATTATAAAATGACAGAAAGGGAAAGTAGACTTCTTAATATCACATATAATATTTTCACAATACACGTACCTTTCTAGATCTAATATGTCAAGTAAATGTAAAGAGAAAAAAAAAGTGATCTATGGCTTTTATTATAGCATTATTGTTGTAACGGACTATTTCGAATTAAAAGAAAAAAAAATCTTTCTTCAAGGATAGTAAATATATTATACTCTACAATAACGCAATGTCATGCATGTTATATGTGCAAACCATACCCTACTTTTAATGATAAATAATCTACATGAAATTGAACTAATTCTTTTATTTATTTAGTTTTTTTTTTCACTTATTTTTAGTTCTAGGATGATGATCCCCTTTGCGTTGTATCCCATTCTAGTCGTGAATATGATTCGTGCATACTGAATAAAATTTGTGTAAAATGGAATGCCAGTGATGGAAATTGATAGAGATGATGATAATGTATCTGGTAGCATATCGACGTAGAACAATATGCTTACATATCAGTGTGTGATAATACTTAATTATATTAGCAATATATTATGTAATTTTAAAAGAATATAGAAATTATAATAAGGGTGATTTGAGTTACCTTTGCTCTATCTATTTTGGCCGGGTAGGTACCTTTTAAGCTACATCAAAGTTATTGTTGTTTTTTTGTTTTTTTTTTCTATTTTACTTATTCTTAAGATTGGGAAACATAATTTACATGCAGGTACGTATATGATATGAAAATATTTTCAGTTTAGAAAAAGAGGAATGATATGACAAAGGGTTTACACTAATTTGGTTCTATTATTGAGATTAAATTTCATCAAGTTTTTAATTAGAATTTCTCTGAACTAAATTTTTAAAATAAAATGGTTTTGTAGGTACTATTTTGGCTTCAGTAACAGAATTTATGGAGATATATAACTTTCTATTTTTTTTTTTTTTTTTACAAAAGATAGGATATGGGATGAAACCACCGCAAATAAATACATTCAAATTAAAAAAAAAAGTTTTAATAGTTTATTTTATTGTCATTACGACAAAATATTTACATTTTAAATAAATAATTTATTACTTTTGCGGGTATATTTAGCAGGTAAGGCAATTTTTATGTTGCCATTAGAATTATATAATAAATTTAAGCCTTTTAATAAGTATTCATAAATTTAACATATCTATAATTGGTTTTTATGAAGATGATCGAAAAAGTGTTAATATTTATTTATAAAATTTATAAATTGTATCAAATGTATATCTGCGGCACTTTATCTGTCTTATATTTAACATATATATGTATATTACTCCTTAAATTTCAAATATTTTATCTTATACATAGATTTACTATTACATTTTGTATGTATTCTGAAACAACTCAATTCATTTGATTTCCAGATTAATTTCAGGTTTTTATAAAGTCTGTACTGTATCCACAATCTTAGATTTAAGTTTCAAAAGTATCATGTGATTTCAATTTTAAGCTTGGTCTCCTGCTGGTTTGTAAAAAGTTAGTTAGTAAATGGTTTGTTTTAAAACATACTTTCTACTTAAAACAATTACTGCCTTCCAAATACTTTATGTATCTTGTAAATTGTTTATGCATTAAAATGGTAGTGAAATAGACTTTGTAAGAGACATAAAATATTTGGAAGCCAATAATTCTTCTAACTAGCACGAGAGCTTTAAAACAAACAATTACCTAGTTTTCAAAATAAACTATTTTCGTATAAAAATATCAGGGAGGCGAACCGAACCAAATTCCAAGAACCTCACTTTTTGCATTTTTGGAGCCGATCCTTAAGAATCGAATCTTATTTTTTTATAATTAGAACCGTACCCTCAAAAACGTCAAAGGTTCGCCTTCTTGATTAATATATGATTTTTCACAAACGCAATAAAAATTTGGAATGATCTTCCTGATAGTGTCGAATTCAATTTGCTTATCATTTCAATTAAATTTCTATCTTAATATATGTAAATCTTGATTGATTTTAAAATTACTAATATTTAATTTATTTGATAATAAATCTGTTCTTTTTTTTACATAAGAAATGTAAAAATTTACGTGAATTACGCGACTTAAGCAATTTGAAGTGAATAAGTATTTATAATTTATTACAGATTTTCGATTTAGAAATGTTCCCTTAACCTTTATATGTAGACGATTCCGCGACTATAAAGATATTTTTAATAAATATATTTAAGTATTTAGTGACTATAATTTCTGGTAAGCTTAAAAAATAGGATGAACAATGAACATACGAGCAATGCATCTCTTTTGGTTTTCGAGATATTAATTTTTGGAACGGTTACGGCCTCTTCGGAAGTAAACTATTTTAAATTGGTTTATGTTCAATGAAACTTGTCATCGTCGCGACATGCAACCGTTCTATTACTTACATATATTTTTTTATTGAAAAATTTCACACTTCACTGTGGTAGATGATTTTTTCGATTACTATGAAGACAAAAATGTAGAATCCATTAAACCATTATAGTACTGCTATAAAATATTTTAATATCCTATATCTAAGTCTGATATCTATTCCTTATCGTATCAATCAATCATAAATTCAATAAGAGGACATTCAATTATTTTCTTCAATTCCTCTTTTCCAGGAATGGCCCATGTACGAATTTTCAAATAATACTCGAAAATACCTATCTTTTGTTTTATAGGCTGTAAATTTGAGATCATGTGTCCGAAATTCGAACATATATTTTATGTAATAATAAAAATACAAATTTATAAACAAATATTGAAATACTCCTCTGCATAAATATTCTAATAATAATAAAAAATATATATACTCGTACGACTATACGATATATATATTATATATATTTACAACTCAATCAAGATAGGAATAAATTTTCTATTACGCCAAACAATTTATAAAAAATAATTTTGTACCCCGTAGCTATTCCTGTAACATACTCTATATAGTTTAAATAAATCAAAATTACTGAAAAATTTATTGCAAATTACCTCAGAGTAGTGTTTATGTATAGCCAATAAATGTCACCATAAAGTATACATTTTGAATTGAGAAAATTCTTTATACTTACGAATGCTCTTTTAACTGCACATTCAATCTAAATTCCCGAAGAGCCAAAAATAAAAAAAAAAAAAAAAATCAAATAAATTTCTAATAAAAATATTTTATGGATTTCCTTTGGTGTACGAGAACAATGCACCATTTCTTTTATTCATTCTTTCAATTACATTGCACATAATTCAACATAATAATGTATAAACCCAATTACACACGAGACAAGGAGGAAAAAATAATAATAGAATATATTCTCATAGGTTTTTAGCTTGAGGTGTACAATATTCTATCGAATCGCTATGCGTGCATGGGCACATCAGCATATTTATAGAGAATAAAGATTACAGCATACAATATTTCTTATGAATTATTTTGAATTTATAGTTGGGTGCACATTAATATGCATGCACATGAAATTCTATAAGCTAATCAATGAAAATATAATTCTTCCTTCTTTTTTTCTTTTTTTTTTTTTTTAGATAATCTTGTGTCCCCTCATCTAAAATGTACCTAATTACGAATAAATTTAATAGCAATCATTTTTAAAGGTGAACGCCATAATAGAGAGATGAAAGTGGGTATATGGAGTATATATGTTTGAAAATTTCGATTTCCGATTTTCTTGATTTATTTTTAATTGTTTTTAACGGTTGGAAATTTTCAGAATATTTAAAAATATTCCAATGTTTTCTGTCTGATGAATATTTTAGTACAATTCAATAATTTATGATAATAAAATTAATTTTGAGATGAAACATGATAATTACACTTAATTCTAATGCAAATACGGTGAATACGAAACCATATTATTAAAAGAAAAAAAAATAGTTTGATTTTCATTTCCACAATGCTCTGAATTATCAATTTATCAATTCAGTTCGTACTAAATAATTTCTAAAGAAATATTGTGTTTCTATAAAACTAACACTACTTAATTTTTTTTCAGCGGGATATACCGCTCAAAAAAAGGGGGGTGCCGGAAAAACCAACAGAAAGTTAAAATTGGATCCTAAGACAAAAAACAAAAAAAATACCTCAATATATAAATTTTTGTCTGCCTCTTTTGGTATATCGACCATCAAAATCAGCCCGCACAATCCTGATATCCAGAGAAAAAAAGCACAATTTTTTTTCTTTAAAACCAATAGATCGATTATGCAGTTTAAAAAAACCAGTCACAAGAAAACAACAACAACAAAGATATAATTAAAACGCGGTCACGTTAGTATCAATGTAAAATCATATCAAACTTTGGCAAACTATAAGTTTGCGATGGTAAAATAATAAAGCGTCTAGCGGGATAAATTGTCAATAGTCGATCTTTTGCAAAAATGAAGTAAAAGACGACGAAATTAGATTAAGCCGAGAGGTAAAAAACGAAAACATTGAAATTAACAAATATTCAAATAATCGGATTATTTAAAAT
Organism: Catotricha subobsoleta; assembly: GCA_011634745.2. NCBI lineage: Eukaryota > Metazoa > Arthropoda > Insecta > Diptera > Cecidomyiidae > Catotricha > Catotricha subobsoleta. Next base: position 20,869 of record JAABKK020005325.1, read on the forward strand.
AATTTGAATATTTCAATTCAGATCGTAAAACACAATCAATTAAATCAACAACATATCGCCGTTCCAGTTCAAAAGTAAGACATCTTAAAACATAAATCTGATGCAAAATGTTGTATTTTTATACGATATCAATATACAGATACAACATTTTGCATCAAATTTATGTTTTAAGTTGCCTTACTTTTGAACTGGCACGGCGATATACTGAAAAAATTAAATAGTTATCACACATATGTAATAATTGCAATAAGCAAGTAACTCCAAGCATTGATTTAAATATACATACATATCATTCCTATAAACAGGCTTCAGAGATCATATAGTCAAGTCTATACTTATTTCTGTGGTGTAGGTTTATTCAATTTATCATTTGTCATATTCAAAAGAGAAGTGCTAAACTTATTGCGTTCTGAATAAATCACTATTTTTTTTAAAGTTTTTAGTTTATAATTAGTATTTTTATATTGTTAAGTAATTATTTTAATTAAATTTATATATTCTTCAAATAAAATATAGTACTTATATAACGTTAATGTATTATTGAGGCTATGCCCTTGTTCATTAACGGAAAATAAATAAATAAATAAATTTAAGATGCATTTAACTACAATAAAACTTACCCCGTGATTTATCTAAATTAAAAAATTTCACAATGATTGAAACAAAACTGCAAGTCATATTCACATTGAATTCAATTGAATGAAAATTTATAATTTGATAGGATATTCTGGGAATCATTTATGAAAACCATATCAGTCACATTAACGATTATTGTTTGTCCCAAAGATCTAATATAATAGAAGAAGGTATTTTTATATATTACCCAGTCACATATACCTTCCTCCTGACTGTCGTATACAAAATAAAGTGGCAAAAGAATACAAATGTTCCATTTTTTTTTTTTTTTTGTAATAGTGGTTAGTGGACATATTTTTATCTATCGTTATACCTACAATCGCATATAGGTTCGTTACCGAACAGAGTAAACACAACGCCATGAAGCAAACAGTGTAGAAACTGCTATGGATAAATTGTATATGGCATCATTTGCTCTAATTTATCCCAAAAGAACAATCATACACGCAATACCTTTTCTCATGAAAAAGAGAAAAAAGAAAAATATGTCAGAAAAAAATCACATTATTAATCGTACATTGTAAAATTGGATGGTTTAATTTTGTTTGAATAATTCGTTGGATTTTGCGAAAATTTAAATAGAAAAATTTTAATATTGAAAATTCTTATACGTAAATTAAAATTAACAAGAAAATCAAAATCATTAATGATTCAATTTTTGATATTTTCACAAAATTATATTAATAATTTGAGTTTCATTTTCCTTTACTACGATTTAACTCTATAGATAAGCCAGAACATTCAAATGGCCAATTAAAATTTATTTATCCAACTTTTTATCGAGTGTAAAATAAATATATAGCGTAAAGCAAAAGGTAGGAAAAACATTAAAGAACAATTTAAGTCATTGTAAATACTCTCATTACATTGCTCGTTAGTTCTATATTTCTGATATAAATATTTTGGAAAGCTCTTGAATAAACAAATATATGTGAATTAAAATTTTTATTATTTATAGAAATGAGAAAAAAAAAGTTTTTTTTTATGCTTTCCATTTGTCTTGACATTTAGCATCAGGTACATAAAACCAACTCTTTTTATATGCAACGAATTATTAGATATTTTTTGTTAAATTATTAATGACCAATGAGAGTACATATTCACCAGGGATCGCTTAAGTGCAATCATTTAAACGTAGGTACATATAAAAAAATGGTTTGAAGAAAAATTAATATTTTATTATTTGTATTTATTACACTGTGAATTTTATCTTTTTTCTTAATAATTAATAAGCACAGATTTAAATTGTTTTTTGTTTTATTAGACACTGGATTAGGACGTTTTCAAATAAACGTTCATAAAGTACAAAAAAAAGATAGTAAATGATTTTCATTTAACGGAAATAATATTTTTCTTTGAATTGTTTGATTTTATCTTCAATCATACTCTTATTTCAACTTTAATTCAAATAAATAAATATATGAAGGTTAATCAGGCCATAAACCTAGATAAATTAGATGTTCCGCTATGGATGTCGTGTAATATCAGAATTGGAAAACTATAAAAAGAAAAGTGTTTCAGTTACTATAGTTTAATCCATTTGATTTAATCGGTTGATGATTGAGCGATCTTTTTATGGACTGCAAGTAAAATATTTAAGTAAGTGGCTGTCCAACTAAGACTTCCGCATTTATAATCGTTTATCAACTTTGAATTGTTCCACCCCCGCCCCATTACATTCTCAAATATGGAGTGGGGGAAATAGGTGGGGGGGTAGAACAATATAAAATAAAATTGATGTATGACTGATATTTATATAGGTATTGAATAAATAAAATTTGAGAAATTGTTCTTAAAGGCGATCGTGAATGACCCCTAAGACTATATACCCTAATAACCATCGATATCAATAAATAACTATGTATAATATATTATTCGATACAAATTTAGATATCGAGTGGAT
>JAABKK020005336.1:0-26622 GCA_011634745.2 Catotricha subobsoleta
ATTACAATAATTGTATCTCACAAAAATCTCATGTTAAAACAAAAAATTAATGAATAAAGAATTGAATTGAATTGAACAAGTAAATTAACAATTAATAAATAATTTATTAAGATATCTAAGAAGTATCTTAAAAATATTGACAAAAATGTAAATGGCAAAACATAATCAATTTGATTGCCCCCTGGATTAGATAATAATAATAATAATAATGACTATATACATTATTTTTATTCAATTAGAATGTTTTAGATCTTTAATTTATTTTTTTAATGAGATGAAAGCTGGGCACACAAATTTCAACAAAGCTATGTTATATTTCATTATTATAATGCCTAAAATTATACTTTATTTAATAGCGCATTTCAATTACTTTATATATTCTTGATAATATCAAAGCTCACTGTCCCAACGCCATATAAAATGCTTTATAGCACACACACACACACACACACACACACACACACACACACACACACACACACATATACAGTACTTAAATGTTGCATATATGAATTATTTATTCTATTAAGTGGAGATACAAAATAGCATGTGATTGTTGGAAGATCTAAAAAAAATAAACCACATATCTTTCGAGTATAAAAATGATAGTGAGTAACAAGTTGTCGACCTCATGTCTTGTGCATCAACGTATAAGTTTTACCGTACCGCACAATATTTACTGCAACCAACCATTCATTTTTAACTCATAGATAGATACGATCGCCGTACTCCGTAGTTAGCTTCGTGCTTTTTATTGCATATGTAGATGTATGTTACACCTGGGGAAAAACTTGTATGTACGATTACGGAGTGGGTCGGCGCAAAAGAGTTTTATGTTTATTTTATACACAGCAGACTCGTACCAGGTAAAAGGTAAGCGACATTCGAATAAAGTCTGTTGAGTGGTAAAGAGTTGAAAAGCATTTTAAACCGTATGCGCTTTCGTCGTGTAATTATATCTTTCTCATAATATATAAATAATAAATATACATATATATATTTACATTTTCGTTGTGTTTCGCTCAGAGTCAGAGTTATATTACAGAAAAAGTCGTTTAAGTTTAAAAAAAAAAATTGTGTGTCTTTCATCATCATCATCATCAAAATGTGAAACAACTTAAATTTAAATGGCTTTTAAGAAAGAATAATAAGGAAAAAAAACACGTATAACGGTTCGGTATATATTTTAATGATCAAATAATATAAATATTGTTATTATTTTTATTATTATTTTGAATGTACGCATTTTGCGTTTAAGTGTCTGTAAAAGAAAAAAAATTTTTTTTTGGATTAATATTTAAATGATGGATACTGAAAATTGGATGGAAAAGGATTTAAAATATTATTGTGATGCAAGCGAAATAATATCATAAATTACAATAAAAGAAAATAAAACCAACATTTGTATGTGAATTATAAATATTTCTTTTTTGTTATTATTATTGTGTGATTTGTAAGTGAATGAAACACATCCAAAATTGCATTTGTGATCATTGAATGCAAATGAGCTTTGTTCTCGTTATATTTGCAATAGGGTATTTGCAATATTCATAATATATTAATGAAAACGTTATAATACAAAAAAAAAAAAATAATAATAATAACAATAAAAAATAAAATAATATCATTTTAACTGGGTTTGTGCATATTATTACATTACATTTTATGAAAACGTGTTTGTATCATTACAGAGGTGGTGGTTTATAACATAAAACGGCTGTGAGTGCTTTTTCATTCGGTTTATATGTATAAATTATATATGCATGCGGTTTGCATTAAGTTTATGTAACAGTTTAAACTGGATATTTACAAAATATAAAATTGGATTATTTCTATCTATGTATTGTTTGAGGTAAGCATTTTAATATAATATTAAATAGTTAGAAGAATATTATATCGCATCTTAACCGACTTACAATACCATTTATTAAATATATTATGTTATTTGTGAAAGTCTGCATATATAGATTCTTTAAAACATGTCTGATGTCCAATATATATTATTTATAAAGGCTAACTGCAATTGCATTATATAGGTCTGTAGATTTATCTGACGATTGAAAAAAGGGGCAATGGAACAAATCATTAATTTAGAAATTACGTTACTATGAAAGATTTGATAATACTATAAAAGTTTCAAAACTCAAAATTATGGTTCGATTTAGATTCATGGGTTGTTTAAATGTCTAATACAATTTTATTATCCACTATAAAACAATTATATTTAATTACTCATTAAATTTAATGGCCCTAAAACGTCTTATTGTTTGAAATGGTGACTGACATGTTGTAACAACTGATGAGCAGCACATTATCATTAAAATACTTTAATAATTTATTATTTTTATTTTTAATCCTAGCTCAAAATAAAACACGTTTTTTCAGCACAAAATATTTCGTGGTCCTTCCAATTCACTTCGATGAATTTACTTGTGATTATTTTCGATAATAATTCTTACTCCGAAATTTATTTAAATAAAATACTAATAATTTTCGTTGTGTGGTTTATATTTACTGGACCATATTTTGATTTAAATTAAAATATATTAAAATCTTTAGAATATTTTAGAGATAAATATCATCACATATATGCTGATCCAAAATGAAAATTAATTAGTTATATTGCGTTGTTTTGCCAGGTTTTGTGGGATCAATTTGAAATTAAATAAAAAAACGAAGTTTATTATTCCTATTTGTTGACATATATTCAAGAAAGAGATCAGCAATCAATGCGATTGAATGCATATAATAAGCAATTATATATTCGGTCAATAAAGATAATCATCAGGGCATATTTATTAATAACTTACATTTTATGTTAGAAACTTTTAACAATGTGAAGAATAAATATTATATAATTAAACAGTAAATATAAAACATTTAAATTTTTAAGAAAACAAAATTAATTATGATGCTCTATCAATGAAATGTTAAATTCTAAATAAAATCTAGAACATACATTCATCCAATTTTAACTAATTTTAAAACAATCATAACTAATTTAGTTTGTATATCATTTTAAATATGCTTTACATTTATTGTTAAATATTTCTTATTCATTGTTATATGTTTCTAGCTTTAAATGTAAGTTCTTTTTGATTTGTGATTTTGTAAATTTTTGCTTAATATGTTTTGTTTAATCAATTATAATTTTATGTTTTTCTATTGTTTTAAAAATTCAATAAATTTTCCCTAATGATAATCTTTATTGACCGATATGGCAACAAATAAGAATAAAACACTTAGTTTTTTATTTAATTTAAAATTTATCCAAGAAACCCTGCCAAAACAACAATATAGCTAATTTAAAATTTATAGTTTCTATACAAATATAAACTCTTTACAAACATCTATATAGTAGAATAAAATCAATTCTCACACGAAAAATATCTTAGCTCACATAATAAGTAAAAAAGATAATCATGAAAGAGAACAGTAATCTATGCGATCGACTGCATATAATAAACAACATAATATAATTAGTTGATTTGATAATATCGTTACTTAATTATATACATTTCAACATATCGAATAATTTAATTGATTAGGAAATCATTTGAATTAGGTTAAATATGGTTCTCATCTTTGGCAGATAAAATCAAGCACAAAGTATTGGAAAAAATGTATTATTTGAACATTCAAATAGTAACATAATTGCCAGTAATAGAATTGACAAATAAGAAATAGAAAAAAAAATTAATTGAACTTAAGAATTTAGAACATAAAATAGGTCGGTACGTATAAAATTTACGTGCTTATAACACTTCTAATTCAATGAAATTATTTGTTAAATTGACCGAAAAAAGTGTTTATTTTATATACTTGTATATACTTCTTGTATGTATTATGTATTTTTTTTTCTTCATATTTTGATTAATTATTGTTGCTTTTGCTGGCAGGCAGGTATTTACTTAAAAATATTTGTTAAATAAAGAAAATGTGTTTTTCATTACAATATACACTAAATGCTTTAATATGAACCACAAAGGTAAACTATCGAACTGCTATTACAAAAGTTTAAATTTATTGTTTTTGCTTAAAGTAGGTAGAGGTTTGTTCTTTTGAATTTTGTATAAAGATTAAACAGTTCTTTTTTCTTTTCTACTAAATTAAGTTATATTATAATTGTAAAATAAATAAATAAAATTAAGCTATTGTTTTAGTGTTTATTTATCTATTTATTTCTTTAAAAAAAGAGGCAAAAAATATAAAATAGAATAATTCTTTATGGCTTCAATTTTTTGTTTTTGCTGTATTCCGAGTTTTTTAATTGCAAATTAAATATGTTTTTTTTTTTGTAAATTAAACAAATATATTTAGCAGTAAAACTGATCCGCTATATCAATTAGGAAATAACTGGTATTTTTGGAATCAAATCCGTATTGAACATTTTTTCAAAATCCATTCAAAAACCACACCAACGAAAATAGTATCAATCTATACAAAAAAAAAAAAATACTGGAATTTAGTATGGATTCAATATGGAAATCTGTGTAACCAATATATAATCAATCCATACTAAAAAATATACTGAATCTATTGAATCACATGACTATATATTTCCAATTTTCCATACTAAAACAAGAATCCATACTGAAATTTAGTATGGATTTTATAAATTGACAATATTTTCGTATGTATAGTTTTGTATAGATTTCCAGTAGAGAGCCATAATTATTAAATTATGAGTCTTATTCAATGATGGAAATTAATTCGAAATTATTCAAAAAAAAAATTTAGTGTACATAACATATATTAAATTCATTATAATGAATTGTTGCCTGCATGGTTAACAATTTATAAATATTTTTCATCTCAAACATTGCATAATCCTTACCCCATAATTTCTGTTCACAAATAATAATATTCTCATGAATCATCCACTAAAAATATTTTAGAATATTTAATGAAACGCTTTTATTATTGCATTAAATTTTATAATGATTATATAGATATATTAGATCACAACATTATAAATACCTACATTTCAATAAATATAAAAACCGAAAAGTAATTTCAAAAAAGGTCAGCATTTGTAATGTTCGAATTAATTAATTGTTCTGGTAATTCATAAAAAAATAATTGCCTCTTTAATTCTCAGTCTTCTTAAGATATTTATCAATGCTACGCTGTTTTAGTTAAGTGTTTTTTTTTAAATAAATATTTTAATTTTCTGTTATTGATAATGTTGACATCAATTTCAATTTAGAATTAGTTTAATAGCTATTACAACCAGTGCTATCAGTTCTAAATAATATGATTTTATTACATTTATAATTGTCATCATACTTGCATATTACATTTTCTAAGTAAATTATACATTTAAAATATGTATTTCTAACTGTCCAGGCGCACACGGTTATGCTAATGTAAATTAAGAAATATGTCTAATAATGCAATTTTACCGTGATAAGCTTTATAAATCTCTTATACTTTTACTCATTTAATGGTTCTGTTTTAAAATACATATAAGACATTATATTTAATGCCGTTAGTTGAAAACACTATAATATTCTACATTGGACGCATTATTATTATTTCCTCAATTTGAATATCAATATCAATAAAGAAGAAGGAGAACAAAAAAAAAATTGAGATTGTATGCATATAAAGCTTTTTATGTAGAATTATTTTATACTCGAAAACATTTCAACTAGATTACGTTACGAATTAATACATTTTATCAGAAATAATAATCTCAATAGCGATTTAAATTCTATAAATTAATCGGAAAGAAAATGGTGTTTGGTCTCATTTTAATTACTCTCTTTATTATTAAAAAAAAAAAAAACTTCTTTCTGTTCATTATCATTCATTGAATTGATTATATATGTTTTTATATGGACGATGGTGTATTTCTATATATATATATATATAAAATATATAACTATTTATAGTATTGGAGCACACAATGTACGATTTATAATATGTATTTAAAAAGTAAAGTAGGTATTACCATGTTCATTTAACCTTTTCTTATAATAAAAACATAAAGGCTTATATTGCGCTAACGCAACTAAACATCTTTCTCTGTACTGCCTTTTATAATATATATTTAAAAAAAAAAAAAAAAGATACGCTTAGTAAGTAAAGTAGGTATAGAAGATATATAAAAACATGTCTCGTGCTTATAGGCATCATTTCTAACTGTAAAATGTAAGATTTTGAAAAAATAAATAAATATAAAAATGTTTAGTTGTTTGTTGTGTGTATGTGTTTTTTTTTTGTTTGTTTGTTTATAATAATGATAATAATATGAATCATGAAATTTTATATATATTTTCTTCTGTTGACATTTTGATTTTTATTTTAAAATGTTATGTTAATTATATTCATTCGTTCCTACATATATCGACTCAATATCATATTATTTTATTGTAGATATTGAGATATATGGAGATGGATTGTGGATTAAGAATATTATGACCGGATTATTTAATATTTATTGCAAATAAAAAAAAATAAAAAAAAAACAAAAAAACTTCACAAGACAAAACTTGTTGAGTTTTATTGCTTGCATTTATTGCGAACTGTGGCCAATACCATCATTGCTATATTTATATATTAATAATGATATATTGTAAAATACAAAATATATATATATATATATATATATATATATAAACTGAATAGACCCACAGGGTTTGCTAATAAATTTTTCTTACACCGATAATTTAATAATGTCGTGTGACATTTTCCTTTTGTACACTCAAATGTTTCATACTGATATTTATTTAGATGGTAACATTTGCGGTATTTAAATAAATATTGCGTTTAAGAGAAATGTGCTATTAAAAGTTATTATCGTAAAACAGATTGTTATAGACCAAGAGTTAAACCATTTATTTATTTTTTCTATACATATTTATTTTATCGGCATTTTTTTTCTTCTTCTTTTAATACATTTCAAAATTCAACTGAAAACAATATCACGCTTCCAGTCTTCAAATAATTACTTTTTATTTCATTTTATTATTATTTCGTTTGTCTCGTTTCTTGTCTCTGCCTATGATTATCAAATTAATCCCAATCTAATCTCTTAAATTTGATATTTCCATTCAATATAAATTTAATTCAGATTGTTCCTATATTTTAATTGGAAAAGATGAATGATAAATATGTCAAAATAGCGATTGAATTTGTACGCTTAGAGTACATGAATTTGGAGAGTGTAAAAAATATATATGTAGTTTGTAATTTTCTTTCTTTTTTAATTGAGAAACGCAAAAATTTCTACAGCAGAAAACGATATTAATCAATTCAAACTGTTGATCGTACCATTTGACACGAAATCCTTCTATATTATATAAGTAAATAATGGTTTGATGAAGCATTGTATGATTGTTCCAATATATAGGGTACCTTAAATATACCACAATTCGACATAAAATATACTTTATGCGGGTATACGAGATTATTTTTACATAATAGAGAAGTATAAAAAAGATGATATCTTGTTATTAATCAATTGCGATTACTATAAATGATAAAATCACAATGTGGCTCTTAATCCACGCAGTGTTAGTTTTGTACAAATTATTATTATTTAAAAAAAAAAAAAATTATAAATATATAATAATAATAATAAAACATATGTTTTAATTTACATAAGTAATTAGAACATAAAATAAAATAAAATTAAAAAAAATTATAAACACATCACTAAGTACATCATCACGCTTAGTGAAAATTAAAATACTTTTTTGTTTGGGTTTTAAGACTTGACAAAGAAAGTCTTATTATTATTTTTATACTGACGGTTTAACACGCAATACCATACAGCACAATAAACTTCCTATTTAGCCAATTATAAGTATTTTATTTATTTTTTTTACTCAATACCATAATATATCATTTTTAGTTTTGTACTTTATGGGTTACGGTCAATGCACACATCGTACATTAAATATGTGTATAATCGATAAAATTTATACGCACATACCATTGTTGGGCCCTCAACATTAAAATATGAAAATTTCAAGCAGAAAATATAAATATAAATATAAAGAAAAATTAAATGCAGAGCAAAATGTTTATTTACATTAAAATTTATGTATACAGGAAGCTTAATAATGCGATGGTCTATAAGATAAACAGAACGCATTTTCGCCGGTGGAAGAGCTTGAGGTCTATTAATATTTAAAATTTAAATTTTTTTTTTTTTTTTTAGTAATTAGGTATTAAAAACTTTCTCATTAATATTTTTTTTAATCTTCGCTTTTTTATTATTATTTATACATGTGCGCGCGAATGCGCTTACGAATATAAACTTAAATATTTTTGTGATATTAAAATATATTGTAATCGTAATCCATAATTTAAAAAAAAGTTCATAAATCATTGTAATTACGCGATGGATTACCAGGTGGATAATTATAGTGAGGAATGTTTTATAATTACTGGATCTTAAATAAATGTTTTGAAATAGCTTCATTTAGAAAGATGATAGATCTCTTATTTCAAAATATAATATCTTGATTGGTTTATTTTCATTTCAGCGTTAATTAATGGTCATGGTGCCTTTTTTTTCAATTATTATAATATTATTATTATTATTATTATTAAGGGCAATTAATTAATTTAAATAATAAAGAAATCAAAAACAAAAAAACAAAAATATCAAATAAAATCTGCGTTCTACTTAGATTTGCCAATGCAAAACATTATAAGTATACCTTACAAAGAATTGTATTTAATAAAAATTAAAAAAAAAATGTGATTTTCCTCGTTCTTAATTGTTTTGATAACAACACACGATGTTTAGTTAAATTTGACCTTCATTCAAATCTTCAATTTCACTAATTAGCTTTGCCCAATACAAATGGTTTCAGTGTGCAGTGAGTAGACAATATTTTTCGAAATTCAGTAATTTAATGAACTACAAATTAAGATTTAACCTTAGAAACTTTTGTTCATAAGTACGTTTTAGCCGAACAAGAAAAAAATCAATTAACCAAAATTACATTTATAAATATACTCAGATGTAAAAACAGATGTTTTTTTTTTTTGTAATTCTTTATTTCTTTTAAACCATAAATTTCCAACCAAATTCAATTAACCTTGGAAACATTTTCTCATATTATGAACATATGATATTAATGGATGACAACCGACCAAAGGCAGTTGTACAAATATATATTTATTGCATCACTGTATCTATTTATATACACAATAATATGAAAATCATATTCAATTTTTAATATTTAAGTTCGCTTTATTTTGACATTATTTTAAATAAATTTAGCCTACACCAAAAAATATCTGTAAAATATCCAATAAATGAAATTATTTGATATTATGCAATATTACAATTTAATTTGATGATTTGTTTAATTTTATAAAAACATAATTTTTTAAGAGTAAGTACTTAATAGATAATTTGTAAAATTTCATAAAAAAAATATTATATATGTATTTATATATATAAAAAAAGTTTTAATAATTGATCAGCTTTGCACAGATAATAGTAAATAGCCCAGTCACGAGCTCTACTCAATTCATATTTGTTTCATATGCTTAAATTAAATTGGCTCATCATAACACTGATCCATCCATAAAGCAAATTGAAAAAAATGTTAATTTGACTCTTCAGCAAAATAAGCGTTCGAAAATATTCGTTTTATGGCTTTGGCTTAACTCACAGACAAACCATATTCAGTCAACGCTCATAGTTAAATTAAATATGGTTTTTATAAATGTTATAATCGTGTTTTTCGGGTGATTATATAGTTTGAATAAGTGTTTCTTTTTTTTTTATGGGATGATAGCATTTTTTATATGGAAATACATATAATATAACAAATTGTTTAATACACATGAAAAGACATCCCTTTCTGATATTTATTCGAATTCAATTCTTAATACATTTATGTAAAGATTATTGTCTAAATAAATGTTAATATTGAATAAATTGTCATGTAACATATGCTCAACAACAATCTGACAAATTATTCCAGCTATTTATAGTTAGATATGTCTATTTTCAATATAAAGCATTTATTGATTGTCATTAAACATTTCTTTACGTCCTTATACATGTTCTTTAACCGTGCGATTGTGAATAGGCAATGAAATACAAAAAAAAAACACAAATTATAGAAAGCGAATGAGTTTACTATTTGCATAATTATGTTAGATCGTCACAACATGCTTATCTTTCGAAGTTAAATTAAAATTCAACAATTTGAAATTCAATGGTTTTGGAATGTTTAAAACATTAAAATAGGTAATAAATCGTCTTGAAAATTTCTAAATAAGTAGTAAATGGCATTAGAGAGTTCAGCAAGTGTAGCACACAATGTGTTTCTAGTACCTATTGAACTATTACAACATATTAAATACAACGCATTTCGTATTTTACAACAAAAAGAAAAAAAAAAACGACATTTATGCCACAATAAATTAAATGTGCGTGAGTCTAACCAGAAGTTTGCACATCATTACACATTATATGATGTCTTTATCTAACTAGATATAAATGACCCATCCATATTTATGCATTAACATACATTTTAATAGTAATTATATCGTTGAAAATTAAAAATATGTTATTTTTTTTTTGTTTGTGTTGTTAAAGTTAATCTCATATTGCGAAACATTTTCAACTTATGTTCCGACTACCGAATCTACTGAACACCACATAACAATATATTACATGATGATGATGAATATTATAATTTTAGGTAATAATTAATATGAGGCGTTTGCAGTTTGCCATCCACAAAACTATGACGCAATGAATATTATTATATGGTCACTCATCATATAACTTTTATACACATTTATTTCGTATTATGACGATTACATAAAAATTTAATATAATTTATTAATAAAATGTTGCGAATATGTTTTAATTTTTTATTTTTTATTTTTTATTTTATATTTTACTTCATTATTTATCGATAATTTGACCAACTAACAAAACATCTTCATCTAAAAATAACTACCTATTGAATGAACAACAAAAAAAACATATTATATATATAATAAAATAAAATAAAAGAAACGAAAAAAAAACCAGAAAAGAAACAACTACATAAAATGTATGTAACACCGCTACAGAAATAGAAACATGAATTTGTGGCCAGTCATCTCGAAAATAGCAATTTATTTAATTGTATTTATTAAATTGTGTCAATTTGGTTCGATTATAATTAAAGTTTTCGATCAAATAAGAATGGTGAAATTGGTGACAATCTCCTATAAATGTATGTTGTTATGCCTGCGCCACTCAATAGCATTTATAATGAAATTGTACCACGAACATTCTATAAATATTTGTTTAGTTGATTTATTTGGATTGTTTGCGCTTTACAGAGATTAATAAAATAAAAACATTTCATGAATTTTTATATTTCTTTTCTTTCTTCTTTTTTACTGTTTTTTTTTTTTTTTTTTGCAATAAAAACAATATTTTACGAAACTTATAATAACATAGTAAATGTGCTCACAAAAAAAACAAAAAATGGTCCAAAAAAATAAATCTGGCGAAAGCTAAATAAACTACTTAAAATTGTGGAGGCGAACAAATTTATAATATCTGTACGCTGTACCTATGTTGTATTGTTGTGGTACTCTGTGGTGTATCTCATAAACAGCGTATTTTTATAAAGTTAGCCTACACAAATTTTATTCGTATATTATGGTTTAAAAAAGCGTGAAATTTGAGCTCTTAGCGGTAATAAAAAAAAACTTTTTTTTTTCTTGATTTTATTTTTTATTTTTGTAGATAAAATGACACTCAAAATTAAAATGTACCATTCTATTAGGTGTGTTATTGGTTTTTGTTATTATAAACTTATGTCAATGTATTTTTAAAGGACAACAAAAATTAACGATTTTTTTTATCCGTCGTCTTTTAGCATCTCAATGAAAACATTTACCAATATACTTTTTGTCGTACAGAGAGCTTTTATTTAATTGAATATTTCATTTAAAATGACAGTTACGTAATTCTCAAAACGACATTTAATTTATAACATAAGCAATACACAAATAAACTTACACCAATCTATTATTATTTAATTTTTTGTTTACACGTGTGTCTCTGTCTGTTTGATTGTAGTTTTTAGGGAAAAAAAAATGATTAAATAAATTAAAATTTTATGTTAAATTGCTGTTGATTAAGACATTCTAAAAATATCATTAAACTATTTAATAATATGGTTTCACTTTCAACGTTATATCGTCTGCACACAAAATTTAAATTTATTACGCGCAATGTTTTTTTTCTTTCTATTCTGCAATTTTATGTAAAAATATATAGAAAATAAAAATAAAATTGTTTTTGCATGTCATTGATTAGAGGAGAAAAAAAAAATTGTGCACCAGTGAAATCCAATTGTATTAAAGTTGTTTTTTTTTTCTTCTTCTTCTTCTTCTTCGTTTATCTCTATATCAATGGAAAAATGAAAATTATATGGCAGAATATTTATTGTGCGCACACACAATTTCTGATGTTTAATTAATTTGATTGTTTTAGAGAAAGAAAATTATATATTATTTGTTTTATTGTTTCCATTATATAAAGGTTACGCGTTGATGATTGTATAATGTGTAAATATAATTAAGTGGCGTTTAAATAGATATTCAGTTGATGTGTTTGAGTTTCCGTATTTAGAGAACAGAGATGACCATCCCTAAACTGATGGGATTTTTAATAAGCTCACAAATATATATTTTTTTTTTGCATCATATTTTTGCCGTTCCAATTTTTAGTTTAAATTAACTTTTTTTTAAAGCTAAATTAAAAAAAGAAAGAAAAGAAATTACTTGATTTGACAAAGATGTAACTATCGCGCGACATTAAAATGTTCAACATTTATAAAAGAAGAAATTATTATCATTATTTTATTTTATTATTATTTTTTATTATTATTATTATTATTTTTTTTTTTTACTCGAATGAAGAACGGAAGTATTTATGGACAATTTATGTGGAATGTTTACTTATGGTTTAAAGTAAAGGAAAGAGTATTTAACAATTTTATCACATCGTGCGTTGTTATATTTTCTTTCTATATTTTAAAATTGATTTCACTGTTTGTGGACGTGTTTGTTCTTTGTCTTTTTCTTTTAAATTTTTTTAAATACAACAAAAAATTTTTTTTTTTTCACATTGATTTGTGAGTAGATTCATTTTATTTTATTTGGTTTTTTTTCATATTCAATACTTTGAAATGTATGAAATATTACGTGCAAAAAAAATAGGAATAACACTATTAAATATTAAATATTCAAAAGTCACATTACATATTTTCTTTTACATTATTTTATGCAACAAAAATATTTTTGTATAGATCTGATAATCAGATTGCATAATTAGATTAATTAATTTATAATCTCAAGATACTTATTTTCAATATAGTTTCCATTGGTTTAAAATAATTTAATTTGTACTTACATTTTTTTTTTTTGATGCTGCGCTAATAGATGAATTCGAAATATTAAATAATATTTAAAATTATTCCATATTTTCTTTCTCATGAGTATCCTCTAATTTAAAGACAAAATGTATAGACATTTTGTTACCTTCCCAATTTTTACGCATATTTCATGCTTCAGAAATCGTGAGTACAGCTTTTTTTTTAGCCATTTCTGTATCCGTGATCTCAACTGTGATAATCTACAGTAATTCACTTAAACAATTTGTAAGAATTAATTTCAATTAAATTAAAAAAGAAAAAATGAATTAATAAATGTAATAATAGAGTAGACGAAGTAAATTATAGCTAATAATGTCAAAAGAAATATGTTTTGTTTCTCGCTACGTTAGAAGTCCAAGCAATTATTTGATGTTTTTTCATTAAAAAAAAAAATTTGCAAATTACTCTTGTTAACAAAATCAAAAATAAAAAGAATAAAAATAAGAACGGAACTAAATTTTAAAGAATTCTAATGAAATCAATAAAAAAACAAATTGCCAATTAGATTGATACAGAACCTCATTTTTGCGAGTATTAATTTCATAAGCAAAGAAAAATAATAATCCCCCTAGAATTATTTTATCTTTCAATTAATTCTCGTTTTGCTCGTTTTACTCATTAATTAAGCGATAAAAAAATATATGTATGAAGAAAAAAGTACTCATGTTCATGTCAATTTTTCTGAGGACTGAGTTGACGGATTTTAATGATTGGCAAAAATATATAGGTTTTGGTCTTGGCCTCTTTTCGATTGTTGGGTCGTAAAATAAAAAAAAAAATATTACAACAATGGGTAAAATCTAAAAAACAAATTTTTCGTATTTTCGAACTGATAACCAAAATTGATCAAAACCAAATCCCATATATTGTGTCACAATTCCAAAAAAAGTATTTAGACTTAAAATGCATAATAATATTTATAATATAATTGCCACAAAATAAATAATAAACAAATATAGGTTCGAGTTTCCAAAACACAAAAAAAAAACATAAAAAAAGAAGAAAAAATGATAATTATTATTAATTCTAATTATGTCCTCAAAAATTGAATCAACAAAATTGTTTATATAATACTTATATTCATTTGTGTAAATAAGTAAATGCTTTTCTATATTTCATTTAATCATTAAATATTTACGTACATCTTATAAAATACATATGACTATCATCATTTAAAAGCAAGCAACCAGATCAGACAAGGTGTATGTCTGTGCCATACAGCAATGTTCAAATTAGCACAAGTATTGTTTCATTTATTGTATTATTTGCTTAACATAATAATAATGGTATCTGAAACGAATACATAATTATAATAATATTTAAAATTTTCAAATATTTCATCAATAAATAAAACACATTTTATTCATTCGAACGTCCAAAACATGTGTTATATTATATATACTTATATACCACATGTAGAATACAAAGCTTGCATAGAAAATTTACTAAAAATATAATAGTAATAATAATATATAATAACGAAAAAGTGTTTAATTTTTACACATCTCATTTGTCATGTTTGTAAACTATTTATTACAAATAATATGTTGATGTTATAGTGTTGACTGTTGATGTAAGGTAACGCAGGCGCATCATCATAAGCAACACTGAAAAAATCATTTTTTTTTTGTCTTGATACCATTGAGTATTTTTTAATTTTTTTTTTGGTTTTGAATATTTCGTCTGATTCTCAGTCAATAAATAGAAGTTATTTAGAGGGTACCACCTACTTACCTCACCCAAAGTAACAAACTTATTATATATATGATTTTGAATTCGAAATTATTTGTACGCGTGAATCACGTTTTTTTTTTTTTCTACCTATTATATTATTATTATTATTATTGTGTTGATGACTATTGTAGGTAATCAATTCTTCAGCAAATCCAGCGATGAGTATAAAATTTAACATTTATTTTAACAACCTAACATGTAAACTTAAATTTAAAAAAAATAATAATAATAATAGCAAAAGAAAACTAACTCTTCAGCAAGCCATAATAATATTGTTTATTCGTATACTAAATAATAATAATAATAGTAACGGAAATAATGTAATTTGCATAGAGTTGAATATTGTGTTGTGCTGATCGATACTATTCTTATTATTATTAACATCACGACCAAAGAACCATAATAGAATTGAGAAATCATGGAAAGAATTTTTAAATAAAATAAGAGTACACAATTAACAGTTCACTATTTCTACTATTTAACTGCTTCATTCTGAAAGGCTGGAAATTTTAATCACATGCGCATCTCCCGCAAAATATAATTCATTTGGCGCGCTTTTAACACACCAGTCCAAAATTAATTATAATCAAAGAACTATATCTTGATTATTATTTTTTTGTCTTATTTTTAGTGTATGTATTAAATTATGCACAATTGATGATTGCTGCATGAGAACAATTTTAAATCATTGTTCATTTGTTCATTAAAATAGAAACGGTATTATTTATTGAAAAACTATTGTGACTAGAACAGATAGATTTTAGATAAGATGCTATTATTGTTAGTAAATTACCGCATTATTACATAGGAATTATCATTTTAATAAATTATTCACACACTTAACTGAACCAAAGTGCCTTTGTGTCATTCAACTTATATATATTCAAGAATAATAAATTATTTCGATTTGCATAATAAGTTTACATCAAGACCATCAACACATCAGTAAAAAATAAAATAAAATCATTATTAATGGATACAAAGATGACACCGTGTGTACACATTTACATGAGAATGATTGTCGCGCACGCTCTATCGGGGCAATAAACTTTGTCAGTTATGTTGTAATTGTAATTAATAGACAAAGTGCTATAATTGATCAAAAGTTGAATAAATTAATACATGGAAAATATTCTGTTCTTTTTATTGTTTCTGGCCCTACTGTTCTGGTTTTATAACCATTAGTTAGCCACTGTAAAATCTTTAATACAACTAATAGCATAATTTCCTGCTATTAACTATCAACTAACTGATGGTAAATATAACTATATTCATTGAGGTATAATCGATGCTATATCTGCAAATTCTAAATATAGAATTGTTATAAGGATAGGTGCATGGAAGGTTTATAGTGGATTATCAATGTAGAGCCTCACAAGAATTTTCGTTTCAGGATTTTTTTTTTTTTGTATATATATATTATTTATATATCGTTTCAGAGGCCACACTATAAGTAAGTAGGTACGCAATATGACAGAATTTCTATGAATTGATTCTGAGAATTTGTTTATTGTTTGACAACTTTTTTTACTTTCATATATTTTGTGCAGCGCTTGCATGTTTTTTTTTCCATAATGCTAATTCGTGAAATATTAAATGTCAAAGAATCATTCTTTTATTAGATATTAAATAACTTACAAATATTTGAGATCGAATATCAAAAAAAAAATAAAAATTAAAAGAAAACAAAACTGAACACTAAGTGGGTCTTAAGAACGTATATAATATAACAATGCCTCTAAGTTCTAACTCTATCCTCTTTTATTGCTAAATCAACTTACATCTTAAGTTAAAACTTTCAAAGTAGCTTTTAAGTTTAGACATTTTATGTTATTTATTCCGGCCTTGTTTTTATTTCAAAAAAAAGTTGTTTGTTATTTTTTTTTATTTTTATTTGAAATTTCTTGAATTTAAACCAGTTCACTATGTCAATATCTGGCAGACCATACATTTATAACAAATTCCAATAAATTTCAATATTTTATAATCGTTAATCTTTCATTTCATATATGATTAGCAACGAATTTTATTTATTTTATAAATTGGATAATTTAAACTGAATTTTAATAAGAAATCGTTCAATATATAAAATTATACATAATTTATAAGTAAATCATGGTCAACAATAAATAAACAAAATCATACAATACTGAGGAATGAACAAAAATAACATCATCGACTGTTGGATTTCATGAAGTTGTGATCACAGACATAACACTTAAGCACGTAACGTAACTATATAATATGTCCTAACAATTCTTTTGTGTATAATTGTAAAAATCATACATTTTTTTTATATTTTTTGTTTCGTGTTAAATTTTTTTAACGAACCAATAAAATCTTACTCAGCTTTTTAGTGACCAAATAAAAACAAAAAAAAGCCTCGGTATTTACGATTGTGTAATATAAATCATCAATTCAATTATTTTTAAGTGACATTAATGTTAACTATTTATTTAGATTGTGAATGGGACTTGGTTTTTGTTTGCAAAGATCAGATTTTTATTACTTCCGGCGTATAGAAAATCGAATCAAAACAAATAAAAGCATATTATGGGAAATTCTTTCATACTTTGCTATTTCAAAAAAAAAAAAAAAAATAATAAAAGTCAATGCCATTGACATTACATGATGATAGAAATCTGTTAAAAAATTTGTTCACACAATGGAGAGATAATATGAAATTATAAGTTCGTTTAGGTCAGTAACAAAAAAAAAAAATCATAAAAATAAATTAATCGTAATGAAAAAAGTGAGTATGTATGAAAGCAATTATAAATTAACTTTTTAAATTAGTATTATTGAATGACAACAAAAGTTATTTTCTCCTTTTTCTCTTCATCAATTAAACTATCAGAAACGAGACAGATACGCAAAAGAAAAAAGTAAATAAATGAAGAATACAAAAAGAAATATTAAACGTAAACTTGACTTACATATTCGAATATCCACTTTCGATTACTTCAAAACCTGATGCATGCAATACCACATCAAATATCAGAAATGTATTTATTTCTTTATTTTTATTTTCTTTCTTTTTCGTCATATAAAGTCATTTACATTTATGATGAAAGATTATTACCTTTAAAGAGAAGTTTCATGTTATTACACCACCACTAAAATAATGAACCAAAACCAATCTTTATAATTACATTTAAACAATATGCGCCTGATATGAGACAACAACTAAACTAAAAGCGAAAATTTCCCTCTGGGCATTTTTTTTCATTAATTTTTTTATTTTTCGCATCTCTTCACAGAGCACCCATAATAACAAGTTACGATACTACTAGCACAAAATTGGTCGTCCAAACTATATTACATATATGTGTTAAAAAATGAAAAAGAGAAAAAAAAAATATGCAAAACTGCACATTTACACACAGATAATATTTAATATATAATAACATAAAAGGCAGAAAAATCAATAACACTTAATATGAAAACAAAGCAAAAAAGAAAAAACAAAACATTTTTTAAATACAAGTAAGTTTATTAAAAAAAAATGAAGTAAAATAATAATAATATGATTACACATAGGTAAGAAGTAGCAAAATAAAAAAAGTAATATTTTCTGAAGTAGAGACATGTATTGTTGGATTACTGCCATACCAATCATACCAGCCATACTTACATACCATTGAAGATCAGAAGAGAAAATTTCAGCATATGAGCTATGATGATAATAATAATATAATAAGTGAAAACAAGATGTTTATGAGTTCGATCATTAAAAAATATTTTTGTATGAAACTTTATTATAGGTTTCGTTTTTTTTCCTCTCTCGCTGTAGGTATATCGTACCTACCGAACCTTCACTTCATATGTACAAAGTATATAATACGCACAATTTTTAAAATAAATTACATTGTTAATTACCCAAGTAATGTACGTTTTTCTAATGAAGCGAAATAATTCGATATTGAAAAATATATATATATAAAGTAATAATAATCGTAATAATTATAACAAATAAATATACAATAATCATTGTTATTAATTGTAATTGTAACCATAAACAAATTCCTAGACAATTCCTGTCAATTGAACCTCTTTCATACTAGAATGTGAACCAAAAAATAGCATAATATTTAATGATTGCAAATGAAAAATATGTGAACGAGGAAGATTAAATTAGATCGTATTTTTATACAATAATTTATTGATGCCGATTTCATTAAAATTAATTATGTACAACTTGTAGATGTTGGGATGACACAATTCTTATATAAAAATATAAAAAGTTCGTATTTGGGGGTGATTTAAAAAAATAAAAAAAGCAAGCTGGCACACTACTTTTTTTTTGCTATATTAAAATCGCTTATAGTCATATTGTTTTTGTTTCTCAAGATTTTGTTTACAGATATTGATCATCAACCACACGGTAGCCGTAGAATATCTTTTGCTTGAAAATGTATGTTTTAGTTTCAATTCGTTTACTAAATTCAAAGAAAGTAGGAAAGTTTTTTTTTTCAGGAGGTTGCAACACGTTTTTAGATCGAACGATGACATCGTATTATAGACACGCACATACCTGATTTTTCATGCGTGGTACATATGTGAGCTAATCCTAAAAATTATAATAAATTGTGCACTAATTACTGAATTACTTTAGTTTATTTTTTGCTGGTTAATGATTTTTAGATGCAATCCTTTCACACTAATTAGTATATTCGCTTTAAATTAATATATAACATATTATTCTGAGATCTTACAATTCAAGAAGAAACATTATTCTTACAATTCTTGAAATGTTATCCCATCGTTGTTCATTCTTCCAATAACTTTAATTGGCCTATAATTGTGAAATATTACATTCCAAAATTAAATTCAAATTAACATAACAAATTCAATTTCAGACAATTTTATTGGATACATAAAATCAATCCATCCTTTTCAAATTGAAATTATATACAAATATATTTGAATAGACTTACTTTATATACAATGCATTTCTGATTATATTAAATATTTTAAATTGAAAATAAAGTATAAAGAAATCGGTTTTCCTCTCAGGTCAATTACAAAATGTATAAAATACTATAATCTATTCATCTATTCTATTAGCGTGCTGTAATAAAGAATAGGATACTTAAACATATTATTAACTTAACCTATCAATTTCTATATACATAATCTGCTTTGATGATCAGAGATTTTGCTGTTCACTGATCTATGGATTATTTCCATCAAAGGAAACAAAACAAAACCGAGAAAAAAAAAAAAACTAAACAATATGAAAATTAAAATTTGCATACAATTATTGTATCATATTTCGTTTTCGTTTTATTTTTTATTTTATTTTTTTATTTTTTTGTGAGTGGCTATTGAAACCTCCTCAAAATCTTTTGTTTGATGATGAGCATAATAATAGACACTTACACAGCCTATAAATTTTGACGGCTTTATTTTGTTTGATTCATTTTTTTTTTTTTTTTGTTCTTTTTTGTATAAATAATACTCGTCTTGTGAATTAAAATGTAAATTTCAAAATTCACTTTCATATTTCGACGTTATTAGTACGGTCGAGAAGTATCCACTTTAAAATAGACATGGTGAATTGTGAATAAATGCAATAAAACATAATGTTTGCTTTTTTTTTCATCTTTATTTTTATTTTTCGATAAAATCTATGTCCAGAAAAATATGTTTATTCATCAGGGCCATCACTAAACTTTGCGTCTTCATGTAATAGATATTTTGCAAACAAACGATAGAAAGTCAATGTGGCTTAAAGTTAAAAATAAATCAAAAAAGATAAAAAAAAAACCAGCTAAGATGCGTTTAAGTTGATAACTTGCAAATAAAACTTGTATACTCAAAAACCGGCCAAATTATAACGTTTCTCGATATGCTTTTTATTCACATAAAATTTTATGAATTAAATAATTTTTTCCGTGCGCGTACAATTTTACAGATTTTTTTTTTTTGTACACATTTTTACAGAAATTTTCAAAAATTTAAAATGAATAAACAATAAGTGTGTCATAAATATGTATGAAAAATACACCACAACAACAACCACCATATATTCGTATAATTGAGTTGTTATCAGATTATTGGATTTTGCAGTGAATGTTAAATTAAAATAAATAAGTAATTAAGAAAAGGTTTTCATTCAATGAAAGGATTTTTTTTTTCTTTTTTGTTTAGCTTTTAGTGCAAATTTTCTAATTGTTTGAGGCCATCATCATATTCCTTACAGGGCCGTACTTACTAAGAGGCTCGTGAGGGCTCAGCCAGCTCTAGAATTATTAGAGCCAGCTCTAAGAAAAGCAAAAATAGTATCTTTTTCAAGTTTTCCAAAATACGATTTGCATACAGCGCGGTTTATTTCAAGGCTTATGTATATAAATAGTGACTTAATATAGTCTTCCTGTGTTTTTAGATTTTACATTTCAAATTTAGTTTGGCAAACCACGATTAACTTATTTTTGGCGACCATAAGCCCTTTGAACCACGTACTTATAGAATATAATATCAAATATTCGAGGCTTAGCCAGCTCTGTGATTTTGCGCTCGTTACGGCCCTGATTCCTTAATCGAATACATTTTTTACATGACTGCATAAAATATTGATTATAAAAGAGGAATAAAATAATAACAGTTCAGTAAGTGGTTTCACAGATTATAAAAGGTTATGTAAATTTGGTGGTAATCAAATTTTAAGAAAATACAATTTGCTTGATAATTGAATTATAAAAATTCTTATGAGAAAACATATAACAGGGTGTTTAGCGTCTGGAAAAGTCGGGGAATTTACATAGCAGAGAAAAATCAGGATTTTTTTTTTATTATTTTATGATTTGCATACAGTGCGGATTTTTTCGCGGTTTATTTGTATGAAAATAGTGTACCCTGTGTAGAATTTATCAACCAAATTCTAAATACAAAAAGCAGAAAATGTTGGTCAAAGTTCAAAGCCTTGTTAATAATAAACGTAGCTGATATACAAAATCTATTGATTCATTTTGGAAAATCAATAAATTTACAAAAAAATATTTGTTTAGTGGGATTACCAACGAGATTTTTTTTAGTCAATCAATTTGTCTAATCGTAAAAGAAAAAAAATAATATTCACAAAATATACTAACTAAAGTATGTAAGACATTTCGACGTCGTCTTACTTTTTCTATTCTTCATTTTGATATATTTAGACACAAATTTATTAAATTAAATTAAATGTTTAACGAATCAATGATGTGGCATGATATGTATTTTATATGGTTTACTGTATTGAATGAACCTAATTCAATACCACCGCATCAATTTACTTCAGTAAAAAAGATATTTTCATTTTGTTTCTTCAAGGAAAGAATGGCTCAGGGAAAAAAAAACTAAATGCTAAATAATTTGATAAATACGCTGGTATTTACAAATGTAACCATTCATTCATCAAGTCAAACATCGATACGAGATAAGTTTTTTATTATGTTTACAAAAAAAAAAAATTTCTCTTTGCAAATTAATAATACCATAAAAATAACAATTATACGGATTTAGTTGTTTACAATGAAAGAAGAAATATTTTTTTTTTTACAATAAATATTATGATCTTTATGGTATTTCAAAAGAATATGTGAAAGAATCAATCATTTTTTCAGCTAAATAATATACGGATTACCTATATGCTGGCGTGGCTACAATTAATTTTATTAATAGCAGGACCAGATAGATCAGTGAAATAATTTTGTTGCTGTAAGAAAAGAGAAAAAAAAACAACAGAAAAATTGCATAAATTTTGAAAGTTTTAATTTTTAAAATACTTTAATTAAATTCAAGTTCTCCAGTTGTAATTTTGAACAAATTTAAATCCAATTATGTGGTCTTATAGTTTTAGTGTTGTATTATTAATGATCGTAGTTTGTAGTTTATAAAACCTGAATTGTGTTTGTGTTTCTTGTTTGTTGAATTATAATATACAATAAAACATCTATCTAAATTATATAGCATAAATGGCATTTAGATAAATTGTTGTGACTTTCTTTAGTTTGATATTTTATGAGGCCTTACTTGAGTTAAATAATTTGGAATTAATTTCTATCGTCTCAAAATGTTTACAGGAAGTGTCTCCAGTAGCAGTCAATGAGAGCTCTACACTTTAAAAAAAAAATAAAAATTGAAACAGTGTGCTTACAACACTATAATATTCGTCTGATTGATCATACAAAAGACATTGCTTATATATATATGCTTAGGGGCCATTCCATACGTAGTGTAACGTATTCTACGATTTTTTGTTTTTCTTCTTTTAAATCTCACATCCAAAATATAGTTTTAATTGAAAATTGATGTATAGCGTAGTTGTATATTTTAATATAATGAACAACTACGCTGTAAATTCCTTTGTAATTAAAATTATATTCTGGATGTGAAATTTAAAAGAAGAAAAACAAAAAATCTTATCTAACGTCACACTACGTGTGGAATGGATCTTAGCAGTTGCTATTATAAATAATTCTATTGTCATATTATTGATAATTTGCTATTAATTAAACAGAAACTACTAACGAACGTAACATTGTTAAATACGTAACAATCTATATTATATTAGACAGTTAGCGCAATTTACGTACTCGAATTTACGTAAGGCTCCGTAGCTCGTTTTCGTGGAAAATTCTACGATTCCTTGAATATTAACAATCATTAGGTTGATACTAATGTTCATATTATTGGATACATAGAATTTTCTACGCAAAAGAACTACGGAGCCTTACGTAAATTCGCGTACGTCAATTGCGCTAACTATCTATTAGTAGCAGCCAATGAAAGATTTACGTTAAAAAAAATTGAAAGACAATTCAGATAATGCACCCAAAAACTAATAGTGAAGAAATTACTTAAATTTGTAAACAATATTTACTGAACCTACGAAAAAGTAAATACTTGGAATTCAAAATGTATATGTATTTTAATTTTGGTTACTCGAAGATTCACTTCTAGATCATGAATAATTAACAACGCTTTACATTACCTCTTAATATTAGTTTCGTAAGATCTTTTCATAATAAACAATGCATTTCAGCAGCCTAAATTTTTAACGAATTAACGCTGAGGTGAGTTATTAAAAAAGTTATTAAAATGTTATTTCAGTTAAAACTAACTCATATAATAAGCAATATTGTAAGCAATCATAAACTATAACTATCAATCTTCCAATAAGTTTACTCTGAGAATTCAATGCTTCCGCCATTCAGAGAAACATAACAAAAATTATTATATAACTTCTATTGAAAACTTTTGGTGAACTAGTCCATTCTTTAATTTAGTGAATACTAATTAATTAACTACATAAAAATGTCGAACAAAAATTTTTTATTTTAAACAAATTGCAAAATATTTATTATTGCTTTTTAAATTGTATATGTTCAAAGTAACTCTTTCAATTTGTAATATGTAATGGGCTTATAAACATACAATATGTAAATATCAGATAACCCATATAAATATTATTGGAATTCGAAAAAAAAAAAAAAACACAAATTATTGTGCATTTATTTATTTTGAAACAATGGCTTGGCTATTTTATAAGATTAAAATCTTTTATAACAGAATTTTTTCTCAGCATAAATTTAATTTAATTTATTTGCTTTTTTTTCTTCTTTTATTATTATTTTTATTTGTTTGATGAATTGAATTCGGTCATTGATATTATGCAATATTGAATTTATATTTTTATTTTTTCATCAAGATATAGTATATTAAAGTTATTAAATCAGCAACACATTATTAATAATCATAATATAAATAATTGGATAATCTATCATCAATTGGAAGCTTATTGAAGATAGAATTAGTAATGTTTTGTAATGTTGTGATGATAATGATGTTATGATTTTCAATTGAAATTAGCTTTAAAGTTTCAATAGCATTATGTAGAGCATATGTGCGTTTTATAAAATTAACACATTGAAGTGAATATTTGATATTTTCTATTATTGGATTAATTGAGTTATCAATTTTAAAAAGTGAAACTTTTTAAATCTACACATGACCAATATATAGGTTTAATCTAGTTTTGAAGGCGTTGCCATCTTCATGGTTTCATTTCATTGTAAAATATACATATTTACTAATACATTGATTTGGTGTGTTAAAGGAGGAGGGCAGCTTGACACACCTTATGCAAAATAATTTGGTATGTTTTCTATTAATTATATATTATAAGGCCATTTGGATATCAACTGAGAACAATACGTCGGTTTTGAAATGCTGGTAAAATATTAATATCTAACAATTTAAATTAATCCGTTCACTGCTTCAAACATTTTCATAATAATTTTAAATCAAATAAAATATTAAAATGGCTTAAACTATTTATTTTTTCCTTTCAAATCTAAGTGTTATGTTAAATTCTACAATAAGTCATCAAACAAATTTAATAAATAATAGCTAAGCGTCATTAATGTTTTTTTGCTCTAGAAAGGTGTTATTATTACTCATTCATCCGTCAATTAGCTTTGTCAAAAATGAATATCTTTATTATATCACTCTGGGATATTGAATAAAATAATAGTTATGGGTTTTAATCGCAAATATTACAGAACGTAAAAACTCAAATGATCATCGCTTACCCCAATTGCTTTAAATATTTCATTCCATTATAAAAATGAGTTTTAACGACCATGTCATATGTGCGACATAAAAATATTTTTCAATTAAATTAAAATATTTTTAATATTCTTGCCGGGAAGTGAACAAAAAGAAAAAAAAGTTCAACCTTCTGTTCATATAATGCCAAATGAATTTTTAAATTTAATTATTACAAATTTTTCATCTTACATGCCCACACTTTACATTTGTGAAAAGGTCAAAAATATAATAAAATATTAACTATTCTAAAATCAAATAATAATAAAATAATTAATAAAAATTATAGAATTAAATTTAAAATGTTATCTACATAATATTTCAATAGATTAATAATATACAAAAACGGCAATGATCATTAAAGATTAAAGGCTATATGCAGAGAGGTAAACGTACAGTTAATACGAAAAAAAAAGAAAAATAAAACACCCACGTTTTTCCATTTATAACAAAAACGATCATCTCATTATTAAGTATATATCAAGTACCAATATGAAAAACAAAATTCGACAGCAGTAAATTACTTTAATTGTAATATTGAATAAAAGCAATAAATAATACATAAAAAGAAAAACAAAAAAATCATAATAAATTTGTGAAATATTGCAGTGAGCCATAAAAATTAAAAATTGTATTTAATAATAAAAACTCTTTTTTAACAGATATGGATTTGCTTAATCAGTTTATAGTTATTAGAATTTCTTTTAACCAAGTTCCAATATGATTGCAACAAACTTGGCGAGAATGAAATATCCATGCTTGCTATTGCAGATTATTAGTAATAAATAAATAATTTTTGTGAGTGTGAAGTTAGCCCACGATTTTCAACCCACGGTCGAGCACCCTTAAACGTGGGCTAACTTCACACTATTTT
>JAABKK020005347.1:8038-18640 GCA_011634745.2 Catotricha subobsoleta
TTTTTCTGACTATAAGTTAGAAATTATTGTGTAAACCCCAAATAGGTGTTACAAATATTAAGTTATTACAAAAAATGAAACCATTAGGAATACATCATGACCACTTCCTAAACAAAACTTTCAACATTCCAAATGAGAATGTTGTTGCTGCCTGTTATGAATTTTCTCTATTGTTTTTGTTAAGAATGCTGCTAAACATAGTTTAAATTTCGAGCTACTATAAACAGTGTATGTGTTTTTTTTTGTATTTTACCTTTTAAATTTGAATAATAGTAGAATTTATCTGTTGTACATATAACTGGATAGCGGTAGGTACATATTTAAACATCAATAGTTAGTTAATGGTATTTTCAATTGTGGTTAGCCATAACAGAAAATATTATATGTAGCTGAAATATCTGCTGGTTTTAAACAGAAACTTGCATTTGTTAAATAACGTTTTAATAATGAATGGTATAGTTATCATAATTTGTAAGAAAAATAGATGACGATGAATATGTGATATTTTAACTTTTTTTTTTATGCTAATTTACATTTTATATTGAATGAATATGTTTGTAGTTAATTTTTATTTACTTTTATTTGCCATATTTTCATACATCATTGAAATTTTAAAAAGAAATATTTCTATAAAGAAATTCTATTGCAATATATTCAGATTGATTCTGCAATTATTTCTATTTCAATTTTTTTCCTTTTTTTTTGAGATATATTTTCTTGATCCATTTTAAAATTAAAATGTAAACGTTTTTATATTGACTCGACAGACATCAAAGAAGCTGTGCTTCACTCACAAAGTATATAAAAGCGTTAAAAAGCATACTGCAATCGCAAAAAGAAATGTATATAAAGAAAAAAAAAACATTATAAAGCAAAAATTTTATATCATTTCCAACCCGTATAACATACTAAACTTCTCATAGAATGAATACGTTCAAAATTGAACGTATGTATTGCTCTTATATTTATTATATGTGTAAGTGTATGTATATATATAAAAAAAAGAAATGTAGTTGATTTTATAGTTCTGCATTATGCATTTTGATATAAAAACTAAACTGAACATTATTATGTCATATATGATTTAAAGCGAATTTTTATGTTATGTAATGTAGAACACAAAGTAAAATTAAGAATAGATAAACCTTTAAAGCACTTGTTGTTAATGAAAAACTGAAGCAAATAGAATGAAATTACCCAGAAATTTTAAGTGGTCGTTTGATATTAAATACGCATATTTTTGAAGTATGTACTATAAAAGTTTTTGATTGTTACATTTATGGCGAAGTATACATATTTGAATTCTCTCTATATATATCTTCTGAATGTTAAAATTAAATTGATTTAAGATTGTCAACGTATTTTTCATATAAATATTTCAAATTCCTAAAGTATCGCTCTTGCATATATATATTTAAAAATTATAGTTTCAAAAATCTACAAAAATTTAAATTTACTCAGATTTCTTTTTCGTATTTTCATTCCAGTCGCTAATATAAAATTTAAATTTTATAACCCGATGCGATCTATGTGCATATATTTTATTATACATGAATTTTGCTTCTTTTTATTAAATATTAAAATGCGAACATTTTTATAAAAATATTATTGAAAATACCTTTGATGCATATTAATGCCAGAGGAACTTTTACGAAAAATTGCATGATTGCTAACGGAATACATATATTTTTATTTTGTGACTTTTTTTTTTTAGTCTTTACGAGCAATAAAACATCAATATAATTTGACATGCTATAACTATATACACATACAGTCACCATATATGCATCGTATGTAATAGTCCATATTTCATACTTCATATAAAAGGTTAAAGTCGAACGATATGACATATTGTACAGAACAGGGTAAAGGGTAATTCAATGGTTAACATTGATTTAATTTTCTTATTCAGCCGCATAAACTTCAGCTTCGGTTATTCTGTCAGTCATATTTGATATTTGTTGTGATGAAAGAGAAATTTTGATATGAAATTTTTATCGCATTATTTCATAGGTGTCGATTTTGCAAGTGAAAATCAGGGGCTCTAAATTTTTATGATGAACAACAAATAATTATTATTTGCACAATTGGTAATGAAAGTAATTTCAATGTTTATTTTAAACCCTATAAATTTACTTTTGACGCACTAACATTAACTTTCATGACCATTTTAAAATATTATTTGTAAATATACTCATTAATTTAAGTGATAACATTTATTGTACAAAAAGTTTATTTAAATAATGTTCTGGGCTTTTAAATGTTTTCTAATCAAACTGTTTAATATCCTGAAAAAAATGTAAAGTGTAAGAAATCCTAGCCCTAGAGCTCCGCCTTAAAGTCGGCACCTTTTTATTATTTTATGATCAAGATAAATGTGCAAACTAGACAATTTTTATATACCTATTATGTATAATCAAACAAATATAAAATTGTATTATTTATTTAATACAGTTAAAAGACATCCAACAAAATTACAATGTAATTCAAGTACAGCTTATATGTATAAATGATATCATAGCAAAAAAATAATCAAAAAGAAAAAAAAAATGAAGATTTTTTGAGCATTATTGTTTATAAGTAGGAAATAACAATAAAACTGAATAGAACTATTCTCATCGGTTCTTTAAAATGCATCGAATCTTTTAAATTAAATTTTTAAAAAAATGAATTATGTGTTAAAATAAAATATCTATATAATATCTGGTCTAAGCACACAGACTGTCTCTCATAGACATATTTATTAATGCTATCTTCCTGTATCAGATAATGTAATTTATCTTCGTTTCCTATATAGTATGTATTTTAAAACTAATTTAAACTTCTTAACTAAGAAATCATCACCTTAAGTACTAAATTTTCTTATATCAAGTATCACTTGATACGCGATGTTCAATTAAATTAGTTCTCATCAAAAATTTATTTAATTTATCATATAAATATTTTGAACAAATCATTAATTATGATGTACAAACCTCTGTACACACCTGGAGTGAGTTTTGGGTATTACAGAATGTAAACACAACACACTACGCTTAAAAAAGTAATAAAATAAAATAAATAAGACACATAATAAATACTCGTGTTCGCTTAGACCTACATTTCATATAATATTATTAAATTTCATTAAAGACAATAACTAACAAAAATATATATCTAAATAAACGAAACTGTCTCTTGTTATTTAAAACAAATACGTTCGTTGTGCCTGCCTATTATTTCTAACAACAAAAATAGCGATACAAAAGGAATGCATTTTTTGTTGTTTAAAATTGTTTTAAAAAAGAAACAAAAACAAAAAAAAAACCTCCAAAAAAGTAACAAAACCGAAACAAAATCAATCAAAGTCAAGTAAATGGATTTGCAATTTAAAATTTTTCGTGTTTTCCATTTTTCCATTTCCCGTGTCGCGCATATTAAAATTTCAAATTAGATCTATCTATGCTGTACCTACTGTGCCTATAACCAACATTTATAATAACTTATATTATGTATTCAACTGTTCAACTCGTATGTATTATTATGTATGTAGAAAAGTTACAAACAATGTATTTCATGAGGTTTTGGTATGTGGGAGGGTGCTGCCCTAGCTGCTAATATTGAAATAGAAAGATAGAAACGAAACGGACTACATACTAAACAATGAAGAAGAAAAAATAATTTCAAATAATCAATATTGAATTTAAGGATGGATTTCAGAAGTTAGATGAGGAAAGAAAGGCTCGAGGAAAGGTTCTTTTTTAAAAAAAAAAAAAAAACTATATTTCTATTCATATATCAATTTGAATTGAGCTCTGAATATTTTTTATTCGAAATAAGTACACATTGCAAAAATAATGAAAATTTTTAATATTTCAACTCATCAATAAACATTATCAAATGGGAGCTAAAATGTTTTATCTATACCAGTGATGAAAGGCAGATTGCTTTTAGAAATATCAAAAAAATATAGTTAAAAAAAAACAAAAACTATTCTCTTGATAATCAAAATCCAATATAATAGTTTGGTCTCAAACACATAATATGTATTATCATTTCTTTAATACATTTCAACACCTCATCAATATTTCCCAGAAGCAATGAACCTTTATTTAATAACGTAGAGATAGCCAGCCGGGTACATGTTTTCCTGTGCTTTTAAATTCACACTTAAATGCGCACAATGTAAGTAAGCAAACGTAAATATACACAAAAAAAAAGGAAAGAATATAATGAAAGCAAAAAGGATTACCTTTAGTTACAGCATAGTGTTGTTGAATGTGTTGTTATGTATTGCATTTCATAGAAAAAAATTCTTCAGGTTTTCAAAGTTTTCTATGTTACGTACTGTAGGGCATGTTAAAAGGTATAACCTACTGTACATAAAGATGAAACCAAAGAGAAATAGAAAAATAAGAAAACAAAAATGAAAAATAGCACAAAATGTGGATGAAAGATGGTGTTAAACAGTCAAATGAAACTTATAATGCCATATAATGGATATTACATAAAGGTGGTTGTTTTTTTTTTCTTTTTTTTAATTAAAGTTAAACGTAAGTGTGATGCGGTGCATAATTTATGTGGTGTAAAGTGTTATAGTATAATGAAAAATTTATTGACACTCTCTTCTGCTAGGAATTGCTTTGAAATGACTGTTACTTTTTAAATAGCTTGATGAGGTAAAGGATGTGTGAATTTTGAATAGTTTTTGGTTGTGTAGTGATTTATTAGCTTAACTTGAGTTTTAACAGTGGTTTTGTTGACCTTTCTTGCAAACCAAGTAATTATCTAAAATTTTACCAAAATCTACTGATATATATGTAGATGATGAGATACAACAGATTGAAATTGGGAAATGACTAATCGATATAATAATTTTCACTTTATGTAGTTTTGTAGTATACTACATCATGCAAATATAAAATATGTAGGTATTTTTATTTAATAAATTATATTTGGAAAATATGAAAAATTAAGTTAATTATACCGAATATAAACAGGTTTTTAATCTGTTTTTGAACAAAACCATAGTAGCATAAATATTTTATTACTGCAGAATATAATTACCGACCTACATTCTATTTTCGCTATCATATCTTCTGTCTACGATATTCTGACCAGAACTATATTAATACATTAATACACTGTAGATCCATTTTATCCTCAATAAGGATAGCGTATATACCTATTAATTTTTTATTTCATAGCCTCTTTTACTAATTCTTTTGGTTTCAATCTAAGGAATATTGGTAGACGGTATTAACATTTATGACTTTCCAAAACTGATTTTAGCCATCCATTAACATTTTTAAAAATCGTGGTTTGATCCTTTTCAGATATGATTTTAAATTGAGTCAAATTGAACGAAAAATTTATAAATCACAAAAAAAGTTTGACAAATCGTTTTGCAGTTTGTTTAAAGTAGGGCAAACATTTCATAAAACTATCATTAATCTTTATGTTGTTCCAAACGTCATTGCAATAAGTCAAAATAATCTTCTATTTGCCCTTAATTCGAATTTAAATATAATTTAGTTGATGTTTATTTGTTTTTCATTGCCTTTGGTAAACACCACATATACTCTCATCACAAAATAGCTCGAAATCAATTTTCCAATTGTTTTCTACATAATGATATTGATTAAATTGAAAGCCTGATATTTAAACAAAATGCGGTTAACTTAAGTATTATAATGTTGTGTTTTATGTACATAAATCAAATTATTTAAGATACATTTATGTATAATAATATCATTTAGCGCACAGAAAATACACGATACTGATATCAGTAAAAATGGCTAGTAAGTGAAGTGGTGAACATCAAATTCAAATGTTCATTTAAGGGAATCTTGAAAAAAAAAAAAAGAGAATAGGAAAAGATAAAAATGCTTTCAAAGTTGATTAAAACTGTTCACCAGATAGTTTCGTTTGGCAATCGTAAACATTTTTATGGTACAGTGATAAAAACGATTTGAGCTCTGAACATAAAACTAAATAATGCGATCAAAATACATAAAAAATTTCTTACTAATTTATGTATTAATTCAATTGCTCGCCATTTAATATTTATAGTGTATATTAATTTTAAATTTTTAAAATTAAATTACATATATTGAATTGAATAACTCTTATATTGGTTCTTGGAATACGTTAGAAACTATATTCTAACACACAAAGTCTTAATTTGATTATATTTGCCTAAGAACAATTCTATTATTTACTTTAAGAGATTAATGCTTTGTACACTTAAACACATTGTCAAACAACATAGGTCCCCTATACCCTATTGAGTATGATAATGTAACACCATTTCATATAAACGTGCGAAATTCTATCGATTCCTGAGTACATAATTTAAAAATGTTTCAATTATTTCTAGGAATATTTCATTAAATTATTTCAAATTAAAATCATTTAATCAACGTAAGAGAGAAATAATTTAAGTTATATTATGAAATAATTATTATTCATTATTTCTGTCTGTAATTTCTGTTTCATTGAATGATTTATTTTGGGATAATCCCGAATTGATCGATGAACAGATTAATAAATAATATTATCGATTAACTTTGGTTTCTGTAATACAATCAATTTAAGCTTTAGGGTTGCCAAAAAAAAAAAAAAAAACGTATAACCAAAAAGAAGAAAAAATATAATTAAACGAGACCAGGGGGTCTACCGCCGAGATAATTTGAAAACGAAATGACAAAAAATCCGAATAACTTTTTGATTCCACATGAAACCGAATTTTCATTCGGATTTTTTCTCATTTCGTTTTCAAATTATCTCGGCGGTAGACCCCCAGAAGCACATAATATTTCTTTTACTCATTTAATATAATAATGTTTATTTTGGTAAAACAATCATTTTTTTTTTTTGTTTTCTGGGTCTTATAAATATTTACTTATTTATTCTTTATTATACCATTAGTCTAGTTGCGCGCCGTTATATAATATATAAAATAATCATTTTAAATCTTTATATAACCGTAATTCTTTTTGTCGTCATTATATTTGATGACAGTAATTTAAAACAATTTGAATAGTTAAGTAAATAAAATTTGTTAGAAATGTTTTCTCTTTGGCCAAAATGTAGAGAAAAAAAAATAACATAACATAGAATGAAAGTAGGTACATTGGCTTCATTAAGGAAATGTAATAAAATTTGATTACCCACTGTAAATAAATTATAGATGGGCTATCTTAATATTTTGTACCTATGTAATCTCTATATTTGCCATAAAATATTTAAGTATAAATTATGATCTGTTAGATCGATATCTGGTATTTGCTTGCAATTGAATTTTATAAACTACTGTGGCATCTAAACTATAAGATATACCTTATTAGCATTCGTTCCAAATTTCTTCATTGTTTTCTTCTTTTTTTGTTTCTATTTTACCGCCATATTTTCTACAGAATGACTGGTTAAGACATTTTGACTAAGTTCGGACATGAGCAAACAATTGCATTTATGTTGTTTAAATCTAACGCTTATTAAAATAATATTATTGCTAAATAAGTCTATTATAAATTATTACAAAGCTGATATTAAATTAATAATGAAATATAATTAAATTAAAAACGAGAAGAGAAAAAAAATAATAATAATAATTTATTATTTTTGTGCGTTGTATTAAACTCGTTTATTTTCTTTTCTTTTTCTATTATCATAATATCAACACAATGTATATTTACTTTTATAATGTTTTTATTATTTTAAATCTCAATATATAATATATATTTGTGTACAAAAACAACCGTAGACGTTATTACTCGCACAAATATAAAAAAAAAAAGTTTCTTGAAAAAATCTTCTTTTTTTATTTTGAATTGAAATCGCGTTGTTATTATAATGAATTCTTCAAAGCAGAAACAAAAATTTCATTCTTCTTTGTAGTAAAAATGCAAATCATCGCATGAATGGATCTTCTCTCTGGCTCTGCACATACAAAAGCATTACAAAAATAATAATAATAATAATAAAGAATTTTTGTTAGCGGGACGACCGAGTCTTCCAGAGAATACTAGACAAAAAAAAAATGTATTTAACAAAGGATTGGTTTTTTTATTTTATTTTATTTTATTTTGATAAAAAAAAAAAAAATAGTTCATTAAATTACTTGTATAAAAATTTTTGTGAAATATTTTTTCTAGACATTGTTGGTTTGTATTTTATTATAAATATTCAGTTTTTATGAGATTTCTCTTTTGTAAGTCAATGTCCTTGTTATGTCCTTTGTTGACAATACAGTTTAATGTGTTAGTGCTGTCGGCTGATACAAAAGGTCGGATATATTAGTTCTGGAATTATAAGACATTAAAAACATGATAATTAAATTTATGTAGTGATTTCAAGTGTGATATTTTCTTTTGTATTTTGTTAAATGGTTAAACAGTATTAGTAACACAATGTTCTCTGCGGTTGTTAAATGTTGCTAATACTAATTTCATTGGGTCAATTTTTTGGCACAGAACAATTTTGTTTTTTTTTTTTTTTTGCTATATCGTAAGCTCACTTTCTGACGACTGTGATACGTGAAGTAAGATGAAACTGAAAAAATCAAACAGTTCAAATATGTTTTTTTCTGAATCCGGAACCAAACCAGGAGGTAAAACCTGAAATTTGTACTTTAACAAAATAATTACTTATAGCGCTTGAACATATTTTAGAAAACATTCAGCAATTATGTCCGACTGACGTACCAAACGCTAAAAATTTAAATAATAGAATATTCTTGATAAAAAAAAACCTTACGAATATTTAGTAGTTAAATTAATTTAAAAAAAAAAAAAAACAATCTTAAATGTTTCGGTTTAGTAAAATCCAATTTATTTAAAAACTATTCTACTATTGTTTTAGAGTTATGAGACCATTTGAAAAAAAAATTATAATCTCTTCTAGAGAGCTCAAGTCCTACCACAAAGGCAATCATTGTGAGCCGATTGTGCCAGCATTCAGTAGGTGGAAGAGACTACGCTGAACGTGAACACATTATAATAACGATAAATAAATAAATAGTTTAACATTAAATTTACGCAAATATTCTCTTTAAATTTCTCTCTATTTTCTGAAAAAAGTATATGAACTTAATTCTTTTAATATATAATTATTAGGGTGGATCGATGTTCGAACTCCATCCCTGACATCGATTTTTGGAAAGAGGACACGAAATCATGAATTACATATAATGAAAATAAAAAAAAAATAAGAAAAATACGTAATCACCACCTCCCCCCCCCGTAAAAATCAATGAAGTTTGAAAAGTTCGATAAAATTAGAAAAATTTGTTATTTTGCTGCATAATTTCGTTACTATTCATCTTTTTCATTGTTAACAGGCTTTGTGCAACTTAAAACATGTTTTACTTCATCTTTGAAAAAAATGAAGTATAGGGATTGTCATTTTTTTTACATCAATTTTTGATAAAACCACGTGCTCTCAGGTTTTTTTTTGCTCACTTTCTTTTGGCTTTTTCTCAGGATTGGCTGGACGGATTTTGATCATTGACACACCGTTGTCAAAAATCGATGTCAAAGATGGGGTTAGAAGTGCTCCATACAAATCGATCCACCCTAATAATTATATATTCATTATCATTTATTTGTTTACAAACCCATATAATTTCTTGAAATTGTTAATTTATTATTTGCAGGAAATGACTAACCGAAATTGAATAAAAGTAGTTATGCTTTCAAAATGTATTATTTAAATGATGACAAATTCTATTTACATAATAAATATTTAACACAACATTAGTCATCAACATAAACATTATCATTTACAATAAGCTCATAAATTAATTAGCAACTCTTTTACACAATTTGTTCCGAAAAAAAAAAAATGCTATCACTGAAGCTAAGAAGGATTTCATTGTTAATTACTGTACTTAAAAAGAAACATTGTAACTGACCAAATAAATAAATTGCTCGACACACGTACTTATTTACTTAAAAAAAAAACTGAACGAAATTTATATATTTCATTTAAAGAAAAATGAAACCCAAAAAATCCTACATTTAATCTCAAAGAAGAAAAAAAAAAACGGTTGATGTTTGTACTTGCCGCCACAATAAACAATAATAGCTGATGCGACGGTATCCCAAAAAAAAAAAAAAGGTAAAATTAAATATGATTTATAAATATACCCGAGAACTACGCTCCACGGATATTGTTATACCTACAACCTACAACACAAACATGAACATTTTTACTCTCTCACCAAAAAAAATAAAAAAATAAAAACAAAACAAAAAATAGAATACTTACATTACAAGGCGAGGAACCAAAAAAAAAATATTTCAATTCAACCAAATTACCTACACAATGTACAAACAAACTAAAAGCACGTGCTTGCGCCGAAGCACAAATCATCGAACCATATCGGTTTTATATACGGTTCAAAATTTGTAGAACACACATTAAATATGTGCAAAGTAGGTACAAATGTACTCTGTGTCTCTTTATATTTGGGCTGCACAAGGAAGGGGAATTGGTTTTGGTGAGCGCGCTGCCAGCAACTGATCAAATAATATTCTGCACTGTGAAACAAATGTATTCCGATTGTTACGTTTGAAAAATTTAAAATAGTCTGCATTTTGAGTTCGATGTTAATAGACGTTA
>JAABKK020005358.1:0-14953 GCA_011634745.2 Catotricha subobsoleta
TTTTCAGATGCAATGGAACGATTTTCTGCCCATCCATTTAAAGAAAATCACAAATCGCAAAATAAGGACCGCCCTAAAACACATTCTTTAAAAAAAGAAAAAATGTGCCAAAAAATTAACGAATTTATTAACGCACATTTCTCGGAGTGTTACTAACACTGTCTATAGCATCACCACCTGCCTCCTTAGCATTGTAACCAGCACTTTTAGCAGCATTAAAATGTTTTTTTTGCATCGTCCTGAACATCACTAGCGATAACTGGTACCGGATATGCTAAAACTACTGCAATAGCGATAGCACACAGAAATAATGCAAATATATTTTTCATTTTAATTGAGTTGATTTATTTAAATTTTATTCTTAATTCGATAGCAGCCTAAAGTATTCTATTTGAAAAATCGAAAGACCTCTGATTTTATATAAAGTTTTTTTTTGGAAATTTTATTAACACAATTAGAGTTGCCGTCAACAAAATGATTGAAAATAATTCATTGCAGCTAAACTCTAATTTCACATAACTGCTGAAAATAAGTGACAAATTTCAATAAATAAATTAAATGTTTTTTAAACTTATTTCTGCTGTCGTTTATTGAGATTAACTCTGCTGAAAATGTATTATTTATTTAAGACATTTATTAGTCCACAATGATTTAAATTATCGTAATTTCCATTTTCTACAGTCATGTGGAACTAGTATTAGTTCTTATGAGATCATTTGATGCATCAATATTGAATATTTCCTTTCATTTATTAAATTTTCATACAAATGAGCTGAATTTTACTTGAATCTCATATTTATCATTGCGAGAATAATTATATTATTATTTTCAACGAAATACATCAATCTTAATTTAGCTCTTGTTTTAATAAAAGAAAAAATCAAATTGCAAAAAATCATGAAAAATACTTAGTTAAATGTTTTGTTTTTATTAGGTATAATCGTTTCTACAACTTAATAATACAGTTTATTTTGTCGTTGTATGCACAAATTGGAAGCTAACAAATAAGAAATTCTTAATATTTAATTCCTTTTTTGTTTTCAAAATATTTTAAGACAGCGTAAATATTTCATCAGTTTCATCCGATTGCGAGTCTGATGTTGAGTTCGAATTTGATTCCGTTTTTAATTTCGATTTTGAGGATGAACTTGAATCCGAATCGGAATCTGAAACCGAAATTGATGAATCTTCACCTTCTATACCAACAATTTGGTTATTTATAAATAATTCGGATGGTTCATCATTATTTGCCCATACTTTTAAGATTTCTGCAACATCTGGAGTTGGTTCGTCCCTTTCAGCGGGATAAGCGGTTACAATCATCATAATGACGATTAAACACAAATTTATTAAAATAATTTGTCTCATTTTTCTAACTAAAAGATTCTTTTAATTCAATTGGCTGCTTCTTAACTTGTAAAAATTCAAAGTTAAACTGTTCCAAAAATCTATTCATCACATTACTTTTATAATCAATTTACGACATTAGATAAGCAAGTTAAAACCATTGTTAATGAACCAGTAAATTATTAGAAGATAAGAATCTTTTATAATATAGTTTCTCGTATGATTAATTATTTAGATAAAATATGACGAAATTTTTTCTTAATAGTTCGTATATTTTAAGCGAATAATTTCTATGATAATCTCCAATGTCTGCAATATGAATCATTGTTTCTTTTGTAATATTTTATGGTCTCGTAAATATTTACATTAAAATTAAATGAACAATCAGCAGCTTTCTGATTTCATTAAAAAATATTTTTGTTTAAGATATCCTTTGAAAATTAACATTTCGTTTGTATTGTATTATTGCTATAATTTTTTAATGTTCAAGTGCTTTCTTTCACAAATTTATCATCAATGAATTTATATTTCTATTAAAATTATACGAAATATCTATTGGAAATGATCATTTTTGTGAAATTCACTTTAAAAAAATGTAAATGAACATAACGGAATTTCGGCAACGAGAGCTTTTTCTATGCGTTAAAACAATTTTCAATAATTTACTATACTTTAATGACATATTCTGTAGAATGTAGAATCTATATATGCATATCCATAAAAGAGAAAAAGAAAACCATTCAAATTACATTCAATAGTAATTTTCTAAATTATATTTATTATGTTAAAATTATTTTTACTGTGACATATTATAAACAATAGTAGCAATGAAATATAAGCACATTCATTTTTTTTTTTTTTTTTTAAATGCGTCAACAAATTAACGAGTTTATTAACGCGCATTTTTCACAGTGTCACTAACGCTGTCTACAGCATCACTACCTGCCTCCTTAACCTTGGAACCGGCATCTTTAGCAGCATCAGCAGCCTTTTTTCCAACGTCCTTAGCATCATCAGCAATATCTGGAACCGGATCTGCTAAAACTGCTGCAATAGCAATAATACACAGAAATAATGCAATGCTATACTTCATTTTAATTGAGTTGATTTATTTAAATTTTATTCTTAATTCGATAGCGACCAAACGTAATCTACTTGAAATATCGAAAGTTCTCTGATTTTATACAGAAATTTTTGTGAAACTTATATTAGTTCCTGTGTGATCATTTGATGCATCAGTATTGAATGTTTACTTTTACTAATGAAAAAAAAAAAAATCTTAGCCGATTGCAATACCAATGAATGCGATTTTTTTTATTCTTATTATTTCTTATGTTCGCACATTGTTATTCAATTTCCATTTTTTTTCTCAACCAAATACCAACAAAATTTTAAATCAAGTGATAAAAGAAAAAAAAATGAAATTGCAAATAAAAAAATTGCTAAATGTTTGTTTGTGTTTGCAATTGGTAATCGTTTTCAATTTAATAATACCTACACTTTATTTATTTGTCTGGTATGTGAGCAATAACAATTTTTTTTTCTTTGCTTCAGATTTATCATATTTAAATATGGTACAATTGAAACAAAAAAAAAAAAACTGTATTAAATGAATTTGTGTTTATTCACTTTTGTGTAAATATTCCACATATTTTAAGATTAAATTGACAGTTTCGGTAGTTCATTCGATGGCGAGTCATATTTTGAATCCAATTACGATTTCAATTACAAGTATGATCTTGAATCCAAATCCAAATTC
Source organism: Catotricha subobsoleta (assembly GCA_011634745.2). Classification (NCBI taxonomy): domain Eukaryota; kingdom Metazoa; phylum Arthropoda; class Insecta; order Diptera; family Cecidomyiidae; genus Catotricha; species Catotricha subobsoleta. The sequence continues at coordinate 3,107 of JAABKK020005358.1, forward strand.
AATGAATTTTCACTTGCTAGACTTCTAATTTTGTTATATGAGAATAATTCTGATGAATCATGAGAATATTAGACAAAATAAATTCTGCAAAAAAAATTGTTCTCTTCCTAAAAGAAAGAACTTTCGATTTTAAAAAATAAAAAAAAGAACAGAAACCGCAAAAAAATTCCGCGCCGTGTGCAAATCATACTTAAAAAAAACTTAAAAAAAACATACTTAACTTTGATTGCTAGACATAAAAAAAACGGTTAAGTACACACAGAAACAATAAAAAAGAATAACGACAATCTATTTAACTTCTCTTTTTTTTCTTCTTTGAGTGGATTAATTTAAATAATCATATATTATTGTTTGTTATTTCTCTAAATTAAATTTGTTAAATGAAATTTATTACGTCAATAATATTCTATACATAAATATGTCTGTCACTTGATGATTAACATTAGAGCGATTGCACAGAAAAAAACTTACGTGATAAAAATTGTTTGTAATAAACGAAATTAACATTAAATTACCTAATCTTTATCATACGATCGGCATTTTATTTTATTTATTTTTATTTATGAAAATACAACGTTTTGATGTTTTATTGTTAGATATATTGCACAAAATCCTATCCATAGATAAACAATAATAAATCTAATTGGTGAAAAAAGTTCTGCATACTTGTATTTATAAAATTATGCACACTATAGTATTATTCAAACCCAATAATTTCATTTAATTGATTGAATTAATTAAATATAAACGAAACCTTTCATGAACTTTTCCATTAGGAATTTTATAAGCTGCGACGCTTTTACCAACACAGCAACTCTCTAAACAGCTTTAAATTTAAATATTTGTTTTTTTTTGTTTTCATATAATTTCTAATAAAATGTTGAATTTTGTACACGTACCCTATTAATTCGATTTATTTTTTATTTATAGTGGACGTTTGTCACATGAAGAAAAAAAAAAAAAGGAAAAAACAAAAGAATTCGTTTAAGTCCATAATTGATTTCTTCTGTATAGCAAATTAGACGTCGACTCCCATATACATTTATATGAATTCCATTAATGCTTTCTCACAATTTCCTATATTGAATTTTCCAATGTTAAATTTAATTTTGAATTATGAAATAGTCGAATAAGTATTACGACAACGAACCGAGCATATTTATTAATAAATACAAAACCATATCTGAATTCTCTTAACCAATATCAGTAGACGTAAATTTTCTAAATTATATATCTTACCTAAACCAACCTACCTTTTGGACTGGCATAGAGATGGTATTTAGATCTTTAGTTTCTGCTATATGTTTAAGTAATAGCAATAGAAACAAAAAATAAAAATAAAAATCTGTTTCAATCATGCTTAAGGTGTTTGGATGTGACATCACGTACTTGTTTTACGATTAATAATATGAAAAGGAAAATTATGTGACCTCGATAACATCGTCACCATATATTATAATGCCCATTTCAATCGTTACAATTATACATTTTCCCATATATAACCTGGACGTGATACCCAGTCACATCCGATTAAGATTACTTACCAAGGTAGAGAATTTACAATGTACGTACGTATTTTAGATTCTTTTGAAATCTGGATAAAAAAAAGCGTATGTTAGCAACTGCATTAAAATTATGATTAATTTTATTTAAAATCGCTACTGAAATATTGAAAACATCGACTTGGTGTCAATTCACACTATTTGAATTATATAATACTCTGTATATCGCAAAACAATCTCACATTGTGATTTGTTCTTATATTAGGAAATAAGAGGCAAGTGCTATTCTGCACGCATGCGACAGGTTCTTTTATCGACAATTTCATTAAAATAATATCATAATCATGTATTTTCTCTGCCTCTAAAACAAAAATAGCACTTAAACATTCCTGTTAGCGGACACATTAATTTCTAATAACATTAATTTTTTTCTTTTTTTTTCCAAAACTATTTCAGTTACTTTTAGAACATTTAGAATGTTTAGTATCCAGACATGAACGCTCTTTGCGTATGACAGTTGTTAAACGGCAAGCTGCAGCTCAAAGTGGCGTATCCAGCGAAGTAGAAGTTTTAAAAGCTTTAAAAAGTTTATTCGAGCATCATAAAGCTTTAGACGAAAAGGTAAGCGAAAAATAATATTTAAAATTTATTTAAAACAAACAAGTTTTTTTTTTTAATACATAATTTTAATAACAACCTCTATCGTTCGGTATGTTATTTTGAAGTATAACTGCACTGTGTAATGTTGTAGTCGCGCACCTAAAGAGTAAAGCAACTCCTAATATTATTTAAGGTTTTAATTAAATAAATCGTCATATAGTTAATAGATACGAGTATGACACTACACCAAACGGTAAATTATGCAGAGTCTAGGTTTTTCGTTGTTTATGAACAGAATGATGAACTATTCAAAACCATTCAAAGACATTGGTTATACCATATGTACACAAACAACTAACGAAAGTGGTTTTCAAACAAACATATAACACATAACATCAGCAATAATATATTAAAGATAAAAGAGAATATTAGATATGCTCGAATAAATTAAAATAAAATTCTCTCATCTTTACTACATTAATATTTTCTATGTGGATTATAATAATATATTAAATTATAAGCAAATAGGCTTGATGTTGTTATGCTTTCATCCGTTATAAATTCATGTGTGCGCCAAAATATTTTATCATACAATATGAATAAATAATAATAAATGTTTTCTGCAACAGATTGTGTACGGTGATAATTTTTTTTTTTTTGTAATTTCTTTATACGCCGAAATTACATTTAGAAGGGAAATTAGTACAATACAATTGAAATATTATCGTTTAGTTAAACGTTACTGAAAATTATTTCAGCCTCGATTTCAGCAACTTTGTTCTTTTTTCATGTTTAAATGTAAAAGCTTTGGATATATTATTTTTAAAATTTAGCTTTAATTGAGATAAAGTATTCAAATATCAGTAACGGAAAGTTAATTTGTCAACTAGAAATACATTTATTTATTTCACGATAAACTTTATAAATGAATTACGAACATATTCTGATGAATGTAATTTTTTTTTCTCATATTCTATTTTCTATATACTAAAGGTACGTGAACGATTGCGTGTATCATTAGAGAAAAATACGGCCTTAGAGGAAGAATTAAATTTAACCAAAGACGAGGTAAGTCAAATCTTTGTAATAATACTTACACATCTAAAATTATTTAATAAATAATTTCATATTTTATTAAATATTCAGCATTTTGTAACGTCTCTCAAAGCGTATTAAATTTTTATATTAATGCTATTGTTTCTGGAACAATTAGAATTCAAAATGTAATACAATTAAATTAGGTTCAAAAATAATTGAAATAATTTGATACAGAATTTAAGATTTATTCATCTTTTTGCTATTTCATTTTTTATTTTTTTTATTTTTTTTCTTCTATGATGTCTTTTTACAGTTGCAACAATTCAAATCTGGTGCAATTCAAATAGTAAATCAAGGTGATGGCACGAAGGAAAATGGTGATGGTGAAAAGGTGAGTGGAGCAATAAAAACTCGTTACCACGACAATATTAGATCAAAGCGGTTTAAATTTAATATTCAAATTGTATTGTTGCATTTGGTTTCATTCTGATTATTTTGCTACATAGAAATATGGAAATAAAATAAGAACGAACGAAACAATACGAAGAAAGATTTTTTTAATATATTATATTAAATAAATCTTCCGAAGAGCGGTCTCATCGTCATTATTTTTTTATTTTTTTTTAATATTCCAATCATTTTTAAAAATATTTTTACAGACCTATTTCAAAAATTCGTCAATTTAAGAATACAATTCATTCTAATAAATTAATTTGCTTTTATTTATTTTTTATTTTTTCTAATAAAAGACTGGAGGACAAACTATTAATGGCGAAAATCAAGATACTATTGATTATGCTGCCAAAACACATGAATTACAAACTATCATTGAGAAACAGGTAAATATATTTTAGTTTCATTTTTAAACTTTACATGTTTCTATTTTCTATTTTAATTTATTTAATTTTTTTTTTTAAATATAGACTGCCGAATTATCACAATGGCAACGCCGAGTTTCCGACCTAAACAGTAAAATCAATGAGCTCGAAGATAATCTGTCAAAAATTCAAAAAGAATTTTCCAAAGCACAAGATTCATGTTCGAAACTGCAGCGTGATTTACGTGAAAATGTTGCCCAGAAAGAGGATCAAGAAGAGCGGATAGCTACTTTAGAAAAACGTTATTTACATGCACAACGTGAATCAACGTCTTTGCATGATTTAAATGAAAAATTAGAACAAGAGCTACGACACAAAGAGGCACAGTTGAAGGTATGAAATGAATATATATGAATTCTATGTTTTTGATGTGATTAATAAAATGAAAAAAAAAAAAACTTTTAATTTCCAATCAATTAGCTTCACGAAGAAAAAATATCGGCCATACAAGAGAAACTAGAATTGTCCGATCAAAAATTGGCACAATATTCAAAATTGCCAGAGATGGAAGAGCAATTGAAGGCCCGTATGGAGGCCCTCAACCAGGTAGGATCGCAGGTAGGCGCAGTGTCAAACAAAGATGTTTTAATTAACATCTTTAAAATTTCTTTTAAAATCATAAAAAATAAAATTCAAATTTCAATTAGTTATTGGTTGTATTTTTTTCTGTCAAAATGAACACATTTTTTTGGATTCATTATATTTTCAAATAATTTGTTTATATATTTTTGGTCGTATTTGTTTGTTTGTCTCTGTGAATATTTTATAAATACCGAGATCTTTAGATATCAAATAGATTTATGTGTGGTAAATGGAAAATGGTTTATTTATGTAGAATATATTGAGTTAAATACATTTTAATTTACATAATATTTATTGTATATGAGAATATACTAACCGACAACCAATTCTATAGTTTATATTTGATTTATATTGTAGATAAATGTTTTGAGTAATTAGTATCGTTGTCGAATGATTGTACATATTAACATTCTAGAGATGTTAAACTATGTTGGTTATGGGCAATAATGATTTTGCTATTTTAGGAAAATAAATTTGACAAAAATCTGCTTGTATTTGACGGAGTTAGCTAAATATATAACGTTCAGAGCAAAAAACAGAAAGTTTTTAAATAAACTGAAAAGAAGATTTAAGAACATGACAGTTTGTTTTTAAATGCAAAAAAGAGGTGAAAATTCAAAAAATTTGAAAATTTTCTTAACGAATTGTTCTTAAGAAATTTCTCTCAAAGAAGAGTTGCTGTTGTTTAAAATAATGCTGAATATTTCTACCATATGCTAAGGTTAAATGCTGACCGAGGCTAACTTTGGGGATGAATTATGGCGATGCGTTGACTAGTGACGTTTTTACTTATGAAAACTGCCAGTCTACGATTCTCACACATCTCCATCAACATACATAATTCAACGCCTATTAAACAGTCATCTGAATATTTTCAGTTTTTAATGGCATTTAAAATGCAGAACTGCGATCAGAAATTCTTTCGAGGTATACTTAAAACAAAGTAAAATTCCATTTAGCTAAATAATAAAACTGTATACTAAGACCTTAAGTCTAATTTAATTTTTATTTCTATTTGAAAAATAGAAAATTTAAGAAATTCGATTTTCATGTAAGTGTCGGTCAGTTAGAGAAAAAAAATGTGAAATAAATACTCAAAATTCTTTCAAAATAAAAAACAATCTTTACTGAAATGGGGGATCTTAACGCGTTTTCTTTTTTTCTTTTCTTTTCTTCTTTTTTTCTTCTTGTATTTGGAAACGGAACAGACGATTAATCATATTTTTGTTTTTTTTTCTCTCTATTTATTATAAAAGTAAATTACGTATATACAAAATAAAAGCAACCGTCATAACCATCATCATTAATTTACGACAACGAGCAAAACATATTTAGGTGATATTTAAAATATCAAATAATTATTTTCTAGTTTTAGGTATTTCTTTTAATGTGATGTAACCGTGTAGTAAAAGAAAATCATTATAAATTATAAAATTGTTTGTCTTAAAAGTAAATCTTTTTTTTTATGTTTTACATTCGCGTAACAACTGAAATAGATTTGTCAGAATTTAGAATGGAAGCACAAAATCTATATAATGTCTAGAGAATTTCTAGTTCAGTGGATGGTTTTGCAAACACTATCTTCAAAATGCACCAACATTTCTTTTATTTTATTTTAACAACACATCAAAATCACTAAATTTTTATTATTTTATTATTTATTTTTAATGATTAAAAAAAAAAAAAATTAAAAAAAAAGAACAAAACAAAATATATCACCAAAACAAATAATACATCTTTATTATGACACCTGCACTACTATTGATTTATTTATTAATTTTAAACCGAAATATAATCAAACAGAATAATTTTATTGCAAAATATTTCAATCATTTTGCGGATTATTATTTTCTTCATTTATTTGCACAAAGCAGACTAATATATACTTCTATAAATTTCTTTTTTAATGCCTTTTAATTTTACAATTAATTTTTAAGTTTACCAACACTTTTCTGCACGTTAGCATAATTATAATCGATGTTAGTTAGTAATAAAATGTTAAATTTGACGCTTTTTTGTGGATTATTTTTTAAGCAAATTTTTTGATTTTTTTCCCGATTACTTATAAAGTTTAAGTACAGGGGCGAGCTGATCATTTCAAAACCGGTGATCTCTGGATATATTATTTCAAAGAGTCACAAGATCAACATTTACATTCTCGGTTCGCCTCTTATTTATAAGTAAATAATAAATATATGCAATTGACGCAATAATTTTAACAATTCATTACGATGGAACATATTGGTTTTAGATTAAAACTTAAAATATGTAGCTGAATTTTATTTATTTCGTTGTATTTGATTTTCTTTTCATTTTTTAAAAAAGTGGAAGATTTCAGACAGATATCCATTTCTCGCTGTTTTCTATTAAACTATTTTGTCACAAGGATTTCTTTCTGTACATATTAAATGTGTCAGCTTGTTGTTAATTCCAATTTTTAATTGATTTAATTTTATTTTTCTGCTTTATGTGCATGTTTGATTTATTTTTTTCACCCTAGTTTAATTTGAAATAAAAAAAAAAATTAAATTAAATTATCATAAAAACAAATAATTCATCGTGTGGTGTTGTCTTTGCAAACAAAAACAAAATTTCAGGCTCAGGAGCGTCATGGTTCAGCCGAAGACCGTATTTCTCGTTTGGAAACAAATCTTGATGAAAAGAATGCCGAAGTTATGCGCCTCAATCAACGTTTGAAAATGAATGAAGAACATAATTCACGTTTATCATCAACGGTTGATAAATTACTATCCGAATCCAATGATCGCCTTCAAGTCCATTTGAAAGAACGAATGCACGCACTCGATGAAAAGAATACGCTGACACAAGAACTTGAAAAAGCGCGTAAAGTGGTAGAAGAACTACATCATGAAAAAGAGCATATTGTTAAGGAACTATCAAAAACTCGACTGGAAATTGAAAATTTCAAACGGCAATTGCTGCAACAAGAAATTGCATTCAATATTCAACAGACTGAAGCTTTAACCCGTAGTTTATCACCAAGCAATGTTGTTGATCAAAATAATTTTTCACGAAGTGCATCCCATACCAGTTTTGATGCACATTCATTGCGACGAAATAAACAAAGATTAGAGGAAGAACAAGCATACGCCAGAAGTTTAGCTGAACAGGTATGATCGAATTTATTTTCATTTACCTATTTTTAAATCGAAATATTTTATTAATTGGTTTCGGTATGTTTTTATAAAAAAAAATTAGGAATGGGGAAAAATGCAACAGGCTCATGTACTTGCCAATGTTCAACAAGCCTTCGATGTTCCAACTGACGGTGATGATGCTGAAAGTTTATTTAGTACAGCCGAAATGATGTCACCCAGCGGTCATACAGATGCTCAAACATTAGCTATGATGCTTCAAGAGCAACTTGATGCCATTAATAATGAAATTAGACTTATTCAAGAGGAAAAACAATCAACTGAAGCGCGTGCTGAAGAATTAGAATCACGTGTTGGCAGTTTAGAACATATGAATTTATTGGCACGTGGTCGTTCAATGGATCGGCAAAGTCCACCATTGAGCGGACGTAGTACACCAAATAGTCCAAATCGTGACTATTTACACAAATATCATACGGTATGTTTGAATATTAAAAATAAATTTCTTTTTCTTTTTTCTTTTCTTGTATTTTCATTGTTTTTAAAACAGAAATTTCATTAGGATTAATAAATAATTGTGAATGGTGTGCGTGTTTTTGTGTATAAAAATTTCTATTTGTAGTAATTTAACTTCAAAATCAATTGAAACATGAACTATATTTACTTATGAAATTTTTTTTTCTATCTATCTTTTGTATAAAAATTGAACAATAATAAATTACTGGTAAAACTTATTTCTATGTATCATCATTCGAATCAGTTTAATACGTTTTTTTTTTGGATTGTTTCCGAAAAATGACAAACGAAAGAAAAATGAAAACTCTGATTCGGAATTAAATCACATTAATTATTAATATTCTGTTTTTTTTTTAATCATTTTTTTTTTTTTAATGGAAAATATTATTTGATTATAATTTTTACATTCATTTCTTCTTCTGTTTGTTTGTAAAAAAATAAAAAAAAAAAAAACAAACTAAAAAAAAAACAAACAAAATGTAAAAAATAAACAAACAAACAAAACGAACAAACGAAATTGTAGGCGCCAGCCTCAATGTCACCAGCACATCTTCATCAGTACGTTGCTTCTATTAGTCCTGGCCAGATATCCGAATCTCTTCCATCTAGTCAGGTGATGATTGATTTTATTTTCTCTTCATTTATTGTGTTTATATCTAACAAAACATGCTTCCTTTATTTTATGTTTGTTCCACCTAATTTCTCATAAAATATTTATTTCTGTTTTTGTTCTGTTCGTAGAATCATGTTTCGTTTTTTACTTGTTATGGTTTTGCATGTTTATTTTAATAAATTGAAAAATATTGAATGCATGCTAATTATTTTCGAAAATAATAAAATTATAAAATAATTCTATTTTTGCTTTCAACAGATCAATTCACATAAATATACTAAAAAGTAAACACATATAGAAATTTATTTCATATTCGAGTTCTGATTTTTTTTTAATCAAAATTTTTATCCACGATTTTAGTTACGATCGTAATGTCGCATACAATGCGGCTCATTGTAGCAGGTATTCTAAGTAGGAATTATGAATGTCGGTTGATATCGATAAAAATATACGATAAAGATTTTTAGTCGATAAATCTACATACTCGAAATTTATAGTTCTTACTTTATAGTCAGGGCCTATTTTAGAGTGTAATTGAACACTATTATTGTAATTGATTTTGTAGCTTGGTATGGTACACAGTGCACTAATACTTTATCAAATTTATTATAGTGTTTTTCCATTTAGCGAACTTCTTGCTTGTACTCCCTACACTGTTTCAAAAAATGTGTGCTAAATGTACTTGTTTTTTTCCCCTTAATAGTTTAAATAATGTGAAAATAGAATGATTTAAACTGAAATCAATTTCAAATTCTCAATTCATTTTCTTTAGTTTACATAAATGTTTCATTCTTTACATTTTCACTAGTCCTGATAGTTGATGTTAATCCATATTATTTGATTCAAAGATGATTTTTATTTTTAAATTCTTTGAACTATTTCAATTATTGTATTTTTAAAAATCTCTCTAATTACTTGAAAGAACTATGTGAAAGCGCAAGTCAGATTGCGTTAAAAAATGTATGTACTTTTAGAACGATTTCTGAATATTTTACATCATCTAATTATTAGTGAAAACAGATTTATTTATTTTTTTAACAAAATTTTACATCCGATGGATTATTATTAAATATTTTATTATTAATAAATCGTTTTAGAAATAATTCTGTACAACTATGACGCAACGTAAATAAATTTTTAGTTCGTAAATAATGATCATTCAGGCTCATACATTTTCCAAACAACACATAATACTTACACAAAAACACTAGCACACTATAATATTCCACACAAACATACATTCTAAACAATAACACAGAATACATACATTATAATTAAACCGGATACCAAAACATTTATTCGTATTTATTGAAATTACGTTTTGCATCATTTGCACACAAAATATTTTAATTGAAAATAGCCAAAATTCATATATTTTCAGAGATTATTAAGCCTTTTATGTATATATTGAAATATTTTAATTTTCTCTATAAAATGTGTGTAGCTTAATCTTCCGGCACTATCAGCTGACGTATCTCGTGATGAATTGCATGGTATGTCAATGGGTGGTGATTCAAGTTCTGGTGGTGCTGCATCACCATTAACAGCACGATCTCTTCGTTTAGAACGTGTTGCTCAAGCTTTAGCACATAGTCAAGAGGAATTGAGACGGTAAGTTAAATCATTTTGTTTTTTTTGTTTTATTTGTTCCATTAAAGTTATATATACTTATTTCTGATATTAAACATATACGTCACAAGAATATTTATTCATAAACTAACACAATTTAAATGCATTATTAATACTTTCACTTAATTTTGAATGCGTCATAATTTTGTTTTTGAATAATGAATACTAAGTATAAACGAAAATTAAATTGAATGAAAAAAAATTTTTTGGCTGTGTATAGTTTTTTATTTTTTTTTATTGTATCAATTTTGGTTTTGTTTGAAATTTAAAAAAAAAAATAATTTAAATGCTGCCAGACGCTCAATGGGATTGCCGCCTACGCAAGGACACAACAATTTAAGGTTATCGAACACAACAAACTTATATCACAATCATAGGTTAGACAATAAACAACAGAACTCTTTCAATCACAATCATTACCTTTGCGCAATTTCCTCCAACAATAGTCTATTTAAGAATATTTATCGATATCATAATCATCATCCACATTCCCATCATCATTTAAATAAAAATAAAAATTATATCAACTCTCGACCCGGTCGCTATATTTCATCGAATGGTGAAAAACATCGAACCACTTATCCTCCATCTATTTTATCCAAGAATCGTGATGGTATTCGTCATTCTTCTTTTATCTCAAATATGCCATTAATTAATGTTGACTCTTCAATTGTATTGGTTAATCATTCACCATTTGCACTTAGAGATCCACGTTTTGGTATTTTGCATCATTGTTCTCAATCTATTTCATATTATTAATATAAAAAAGAAAATATTTTCAATGTACAGAAATGTGAAAAGCTTATTAAACATTTCCGAATTTCAAAATGCCATCTTTTTCCAACGATGTGAAACTAATTATTTACATAACTATTTTTGATTCACATTAATTTTCAATGTATTTGAAATATTGGAATAAATATAAGAAAATTTTAATATGTATTAAATTCTATTCAGTGGTCCTTGTAATATTTTTAACAGAAATTTCATTCAACGCCCACTCACTAGCGTTAACATTTTATAAATACTTATTATCCAAATCAAGGCAGTGTGAAATTTAAATTTTTCTTGATCAATTTTTCTTATCCTAAATCCTATAGTATTTACTTATAGCTATGGGCTGAAATTAATAGCATTATTTTTGTTTTACGAAAAATTTATAAAATGAAAAATCATGATTAATTAAAGTTATGGTTCAAGAAAAAGTTGGTCTAAATTCACAGTTTTAAATTCAAAGCAAATAAAATAGCTCGACCGTGTCACGTGAACGGCGTGTTTTGTTTTTATTGCCGCCCAAACACTCAAACATAACACTCAAACATAACACTCAGACAAATTAATTATTTTATTCATTTTATATCAATGTCATTTTA
>JAABKK020005358.1:15053-26618 GCA_011634745.2 Catotricha subobsoleta
AACACTCAAACATAACACTCAAACATAACACTCAGACAAATTAATTATTTTATTCATTTTATATCAATGTCATTTTATTTAATTTACCTTTTATGTTCAGAAAAATAATTTAATATTTTCTATTAATTTATTATTATTCCGTGCGAGCAATAATATATTCAACAATAACCAATTATAATTAATTTTATTTCTACTTTTTTTTATGATTATTTTGTACACTGAATGAATAAATATTTTAATAAAATTTTGATTTATCAAAAAGAAACAAAAGGAAAGTTCTTAATTTTTTTGTAAATACGTTTTAATTTTGCTTGATTAAATTAAGTTATTTTTATTTAATTTGTAAACAAATGAACAACACACACACCGCGCAAAAGCTTCTTTGAAAATAAAAAGTAATTCTGTAGAAAGCTTTCATAATCCAAAATATATATATTTTTTTTTTAATTTCTGAAAAAACTACACATTTTTTTTAATTACTTTAATCAATATTCAAAACTCATTAGGTAATATTAAATGCATGCTAAAATTTACGCAACATTTCCTAACCCAAACCCCTTATATTTTTTTTTCTCTTCCTTTTGTTCCAAATAAAATAGGGTTGGCAGCTCAAATTTCGGTGCATCACCATTAAGCTCACGACACGGTAGTCAAGAATCATTGCGACATCTAAACACAATGGGATCAATGAGTATGCTTCAAACACCAACATCAGGTAGCCGAGATGCTGTATCGGCTGCACAGAAAAAAAAAGGAATCAAATCTAGTTTAGGAAGATTTTTCAGTAAAAAGGATAAGGTAATTTAATTTATTTGTACATCAATTTTATTTCATTTAACTATTCTCATGTTTGCATTTTGTATTTTTAGGTAAAAGGTGTTAAAGATTCAATGCCGGATGGTTCAGCGAGTATGATGTCAATGAGTGGTTTATCAGTAGCAATGAGTGATATTGATTCAAATTATGATACGCTTAGTATATCTGGTGTTGGTCGTAGCAGTAAATCAGTTGATTATGGACGTCAAAAGAAGAAAGAGCATGATTATCGTCATGATTTATTGGGTGAAGCAATGAAAGCTGGTACACCATTTGCATTATGGAATGGGCCAACAATTGTTGCTTGGCTTGAATTATGGGTCGGTATGCCGGCTTGGTATGTAGCTGCTTGTCGTGCCAATGTTAAATCTGGTGCTATTATGAGTGCACTCAGTGATACCGAAATTCAACGGGAAATTGGTATAAGTAATCCATTGCATAGGTTAAAATTACGTCTTGCCATACAAGAAATGGTGTCTTTGACATCACCATCAGCACCACAAACAACTCGCACAACACTTGCCTTCGGTAAGCATTTTGATTATAGCTAATTTATTTAATCATCACAAACTAACTACCTATTTATTTATAAATGAAATGAATTAGGTGATATGAATCATGAATGGATAGGCAATTATTGGTTACCAAGCCTCGGCTTACCACAATATCGTACAACATTTATGGAATGTTTAGTTGATGCTCGAATGTTGGATCATTTAAATAAAAAAGATTTACGTGGTCAACTAAAGATGGTCGATAGTTTTCATAGAACTAGTTTGCAATACGGTATTTCATGTTTGAAAAGATTAAATTATGATCGAAATTCTTTGGAAGAGAGACGTAAAGCATCTGACAACTCTATTTCGGATGTACTCGTATGGAGTAATGATCGCATTATTCGCTGGATATCTAATTTAGGTTTAAAGGTTTGTACATTGTTGAATTATACATATCGACTTGATCAGAATGCCAACAATAATTCTAATTTTGAATAATAGGAATATGGAAATAATTTATTGGAATCTGGTGTTCATGGGGCGTTAATTGCTTTAGATGAAAGTTTCGATGCAAATGCAATGGCTTTGGCATTACAAATTCCTACACAAAATATACAAGTAAACTCATTTCCTTTTTCTTTTTTTGTTATATCAACCACAAAACATACAAAAAAAAACCATTAAAACAACTTTTTTTTTTTTTTTATAGGCTCGTCAATCACTGGAAATAGAATTCACCAATTTATTACAAATGGCAACTGATCGTCGACCAGAACAACTTAATAAATCCTGATCAAACGCCAGTCTCAGCACTCTAAGTGATGAATAATTAAGCGATTTAAAGTATTTCTTCTTCTTTTTTTTCCTAAAAAAAAAAGTCGTTTAGTATTCAAAAACGTGTTGAGCCTTGCAAAACTTAAATAAAATATGAAACAAAAACCACAACAACAACAACAAAATAAATAAGAGAAACCATTTCTTTATGATAAATTGACAAATAATTTTTACGTAATTTCATAAACAAAAGTGTTTATTAAGTATAATTCGATTTTAAGAAATAAAATAGAAATTTGTGCAAACATTTTACAATTGAGAATGAAAATTAAAACACAACACACCCCCAGACGCGAAACATACAGAAATTTTATTGATATAAATAGAAATTTTGAAAAACTTTACCATTAAATTATTACTTGGACGTAATTACAGGTAAACCATAAATTAGCTGTAATTTATGAAGTAATGAACGAAATTTAAGCAAATAAAAAAAAAAAAAAATCAAGTTCATTAAAAAATAAAAAATAAAAATTCATTGCCATATAAATAATTATTTTAGAAATGAAAGAATTAAATTATTGTCTTATTTTAAGAAATTTGTAAATAGAAATTAAATTGAAAGATTAGGTGATTTATTGTTGATTTTAACCATATAAATAACAAATAGCTAAATACAAAATAAAAAATAAGAAAATAAAATAAATAGAAAATGTAAGACAAAATATTATTGTTTTTATGTAGAAAAGGATTTAACTTAATTAGGACAATATTTTGAATAGATAAATAATTATTTAAAAATGTTTTTTATTTTAAATATTATTTTAATTCTTAATAGTACCTAATTCGTTATTTTCGAATTATTAAATGACAATTTAGAGAATTTTTTTCGTTGTTTCTTTTTTTCATTGTTTCTTAAATGATTAAGAATTAATACAATTCGCGAATAAAAGTTTTTTTTTATTACTATGTTTTTCTTTAAAATTTATATCATCAACATTTTTGATCAATATAATTTATATATTTTAATAGTTGCTGAACAGTTAGGCGCCAGTTTCTTTAATGAATTTAGATTTATCTTCAAAATATTCTTCAGATATTAATCGGCGAATTGAATTGGCGAATACAATGAATTCAAACTTCTTCTGTATCGGCTTTCTTGTTGACCTGAACAGCGAGCTCTAGATGCATTTAAGTGGATTTTTTTAAATTATTATTATTATATAAATATTTGTATTGCCAAGACTGAACGAAATCAAAATCGCAAGTAAATGAATCTGCAAAATACAATTGATTGTCTAATATAGCATAATCCTCTTAATTTGCGTATACTTCACAATTCTACTGATCATCCAAAAAAATTACCGCTTTATTTTCTATGCGCTAATGCAAATGATAGCGATATTAGGTTATATGACATTGTTTGAAATACAGGTCGCTTATTAACCACATGATTTCGATTCTATAAATTATGTAAAACACTGTTTTGGAATGAACACAGTTTTTTTTTTACTTTTTTTCTTTTTGGTTTATGGTGGGTTTTCATTGAAATACTATTCGAATTCAACATACATTCATATAATTGATTTTTATTTATTCACGAGCCCTCTACAAATGATTGATATTTTAAGTAATTCATATTAAAAAATATTAAAATAATAATAAATAATGCTTTAATTTTAATATAAGAAGAACAAAACAAAAACTAAACAAAAAATACTATTTATTAAAAATAAAAAAAAATGTTATAAATTTGGTGTGAGCATTTTTTGTTTAATTTTTTTTTTTTAAATTTGATATACTACGAGTTACGAGAGTATGTTACTACTACCTAACACTAATTTTAAGATAAATAAGATCATAAGATGTGTGTCATGTCATGTGTGTTAAAATGAAACAAGACAATTTTTTAAGGCGCTTTTTTTACATATAAATAATGAAAATCAGTATTAAATAAAAATATAAAAAGAAACGCAACAAAAAGAAATTAAAATAAATAAATATTAAAAAAAAAAAATTGATAGAATAAAAAAATTATATATCTGTTAGAATTTGAATTAATTTCGATTATAAATGAATACCTAAATTTAAAGCGTATATAGTAGACAAAATAAAATGTTTCAGGTTAATGACCGTTGAGCGATTATATTTCTAGTGCTTAAAAACCAAAGTGTAAATACTTAGAAAGCCTAAAATATATATTTTTAAAAACGATGAATTTTAAGCTCGTGAAGCATAGGTACCATCTTTTATCAAAATTGTACACTTTAACATAGCCTTAATTTCGGTTTAGCTTCACTCAACATTTTATTGATCTAAATGTAAATTTTTATGCAATATTATTTTCATTTTAATTCGACTCACAAGCTCTGCCTGAATACCAAAAAAATTCACAGTAATTTGAAAGCAATATTTATCAACTAAATCTGAAAGAGTTCATTCACAAACAAATAAAACAAATGAAAGTAAGAGAAAACATGCACAAAAAATAAATAATTATCATAAAATAAGTAAATGAAACTGCAAATTAAATTGTAGGCTATTTAAACAAAAAAAATATATAGGTATATAAAAATATGATTAAATCTTTAAAAAATATAGTCTACAAACAAAAAAAAAAACAAATAGTGCAGAAGAAGCATAATCTGATTCAGAATCGTATTAATTTTTCGTTTCTAAAATGAAAAAAAAAACTTTTATTAATTTGGAAATATTTGCTAAGTAAAATTGAAAAAGATTATATGCTTCTCCTTCAAAACTGTAAACCAACAAAATGTATAAAAAATAAAAAATTTACCAAAATACGCTTTTAATTTATAGTCAGTCACCTTGCAAAATAATAATAATTAAAAAAAAAAAAAAACCGCGATATACATAATACTTAAAACTAATGATGATACCTAAATTTAGTGAATATTCCTGTAAAAACAAAAAAAAAAAAAATAAATAAATACCGGAAACTAATTGCAGAAAATATTGTTATTTGCTTAAATCTAATAAAAATCAAATAAATAGAATGTTATTTCGATTGCGCAAATAGCATTAATTTATTAAACCGCATGAACAAATTTATTGTAATTATTAATTAAAATATTATTAATAATTTTAATTAAAACCAGGAAATAAAAACAAACAAACAAACAGTTTTTAAATGAACCGTAAACAACAATAATTAATATATTATATAAATATAATGAATAGAAAAAATTGTAAATAATTATAAATATAATAAAAATAAAAATAATGTTTAAAAAAAAAACAAAACAAAACAAACAAACAGTTTAAAAATAACTTGAAATTGATTTTGTTTAAATGTTTTCATGATTGAATAGAAATCTATACTTACTTAATGATTAAAAAGAAAAAAAAAAGACTCTGTAGACAAGCGTGTAGTTAGTGTAGTTTATGGATTTATATATATAGTTGTCAAAGAAATAAAGAATAGTAAAGAAAGGCATTTAAGTTAATTGAAGTGAGTAATATTAGAAAATAAAGAGAACTATGAAATTATATTTAAATGAATTGCTATAGAAATATTTTGATTTGAAACACTCATGAAATTATAGCTCATCTGAAAATGAATAACCATTTTTCTTAAGTCTATAAGTTTTTGTTTTCTCTTTTTTCTTAATAGATTTTGCAAACAATATTTTTTCGGGTGAGAGCAATATCTTAGGATTGGCAATCAAGTTCTTTTTGGGACATTCTCATATGTTAATTATTGAAACAACATTTCAGAGGAAATTAGCAAAAAAAAGAAGAAAAAACATTACCTATTCGATTGATGTCTATGATAAACGTTTTCAAGCAATATATTTAATATCATTTTACTATTCTGTAATTTTTTTTTTGGTTTTTTGTTTTTTTTGCCAAAACGGGATTGCACATAATTCGTAAAATTTCAAAAAGCAAAATATCATAGATGATGTCAATAAATTAAAACAATATATTTTTTTTTCTTTATTCTGAAAAATATTTTATTTCCTTTTTTTTTTTTTAGAAAGAACATTTTTTTGTTTTTTAAAATTGTCATTTCATTGTTTAATTTGGTCAGGGCAGAAAATCGCATGGTAAAATTGCATTTTAACAAATTTTAAATAAGTAGTATTTTATTATCATTATATTCCTATATATATATTTTTTTTTTATTTAAATATACACGCGCAGAATATGTTTTGAATTAAAATTAGTGATAATAAATGCCTGATTAAGATTTAATTAAAGAACATTTTTCTAAATTTGATATAATTATTCACTAATTAAAGTAGTCTATAAATGATGGAAGTCTTATTAGAAAAGATTTTCTTCCATTTTCTCAACTACATAAATCATTGTAAAATGGTTATCATGATATAGAACAGAATTCACTTAACACCTATTCAATAAATAATCCTACTACATATTAGTAATACACTTACCGCAAAATAGAGAAAGAATGTATAAAAATGAAAGTAATTTTTTTTCTTTTAACAATTTCAAATCATTCAGTCATTTTAAGATTCAAGTCTATTTATATTGAAATCTACTAAGAAACTGAAAAATATCCCTGAATTTTTTTTTGTACGCATACAAAAAAGATTATTGAAATTACTCTAAGGACGTTTCCTAAAGGTATCAAACTCGCATTCGCACTTCGCACTTCACTTGTAATAGCACTCACGATAAGAATGAGTATGAGAGCAAGCGAGAAAAATCATGCAATCATACAAAGTGCCGTTCTAAACGTCGCCTTTTACTTTTTTAACACATTTTGCACTTGCATAGCTCTTAAATGAAGTGAAGAACGAAGTGTACTCTTGACTACACTTGCGATCGCACTTCGTATTTCATGCATTGTATGACTGCACACTTGAACACGAAATTCTCTCATTCAATATTTGTATGATTTTTCTCGCTTGCTCTCATACACACATTCTTATCGTGAGTGCTATTACAAGTGAAGTGCGAAGTGCGAATGCGAGTTTGATACCTTTAGGAAACGTCCTAAAAAATAAGGAGTCATACAATAAATTTTGTTCTGTTTGCTTTTCGGAAGTACTACCTTACTCCATGCTTATCCTGTTTAGAGACACCTAGATTTCTCACCGCATCTATTAATAAAACAAAAAATTAAATGAATCAAATACTTATTGAATACACTTGTACTAAACATAACAATCAAATTGTACAACGTTATACTATTTCCAATATTAAATATTAAAAAAATCATTAATATGTACAACATATAAATAATTATACCAATACGTGTTACAATACAAACTAATAATCAATAAATTAAAAATTAGAAAATCAATCAGTGGGAACAAGAAAATTGATGAGAAGTTTTCTAATAAAAGTGCATTAAATATCATAGAAATAAATATGTTATAATGTTTATTATTAATTTTTTGTTTAAGTCCAAATAATATGTATTTACTATAACATAATGGACATCTTCATGGATAATTACCGTTAGATTTTACATGAGCGTAATAAGAATGAAGACACAACAGTGCTGCTTGCGCTGACGACAAACCTAACGGAATTTATCGATGGACAATGGACATGCATACCTCTGGTATAAATACGTATATTGTGAACACCGCTAGGCATTTAATCGAACTGTAATTAGTAATATCTATTACTTGGTTTATATATATCCAAATTAAAATCAATTAGCTGTTCTAAAAACGCCCTCTTGCCAAAAAAGAAAAAAAAAACAATATATATGTATTTCAAAATGATGGATTGAATCAATTATTTTAAATAAAATTCATAAAATTTTCATAAATTCTTATTCTCTTCAGTTATTTCAATTATTTTAGTGCAGTTGAAATTATGTTAATTTTGGTAAATTTAATAATCGATTTTATTTTAATTATTTTATATATCGCTGGCTCCACGAGAAAATGACTTATTATAAAGTGGAAAAACAAGAAAAAAAAATCATTTTCTAAATTCCAAAAACAAATCGCTCTTATCAAAATTACTACATGTAAAAATCTCTTGATAAGATTGAAAAAACAAAACCTTCTCAAATTTTTCATAAGGAATAAATTCTTATTAAATATAGTATTTTTTTCTAATAAGATTTATTGCTTGTGAAACATTTTAATAAGAGATTTTTTTTTTCGGAAATATTGATAATAGTTTTTCTTTGCAGCGTAATAAAGAGTTTTTTTTTTGAAATCATAATTAATAAGAATTATTTTCTTGCAGATTTCTTTTTTGGCATGAGCGATTTCCAATAAAAAAAAAAGAAAATGCCAATAAGATTTTGATTTTACAATAAGGTTTTTTTTTTAAATTTTTCAGTAAGATTCATTTTTGCGTCGAGAAAAAACATTAATTTTATGCAATAGCACGATTTTTACTTTACTTAATATATATTCAAACAATGAAGATTTCTATTATTAATATCTAAACTGCGTAGCATATTTAGCAAGGTCAAAATAGAACCTTCTGATTCTGACTAACAATAAATTACATAATTATCTATCTAAAGATTCGCATTTAGTTTTGTTTTAGTTTATTTCTTGTTTTTATAATATTGCATTGTTTTATAGGTAAACTATAGATATGTAGTTCAAATCTAAATATATAGTTAAAGCGTTAATATTTAAAAAAAAAAAAAAAACAAAACAAAAGAACAAAAGAAAAGAAAAGGAAAATATCATCATCAATCATCATCTTTAACAGTCATCATATCGTAAACAAAACTAAAAAATAAATTAAAGGAAATAAAATAATTAAATTTATTAAAAAAATATATATATAAATGAAATAATATTTATAAAAATATTACAAATGCTATAACTAATTTATAATTATACTAAATAATATTTATAGTTAAAATTCTATGTAATAACTATTATTACCAACTTAAGAGATGATTAAAATAAAAACAAACCAACAAACAAACAACCTGTATAATAATCAGTAGGTATATATAAAATAAATAAAGAGCAAAAAAAATGGTTTGGTTGGAGAATTTGATAAATTATATAAATTATATGAATTAATTAATTATAAAAAAAAAAAAATATTATAGAAATTATATTATACACACATTGCCATTTAATAAGTTGTACATAATAAATTATATATAAAAATATATTAAAAAAAAAAAACAAAAACAAAAAAAAAATTATCAACAATAAACTGACAAACAACAAAAATTATTAACAAAATAGAATTTGTTTTTTCTATTTATTTATTTTTTGGTCAACAATTCAACATGTAAAGTCTAGTTTCGTAATAAACGTTCTCTCAATTATTGTTTTCGACAAAAATCGTTAAAATAAATCTTTGATTGAAAAAATTACTTAGTGTGAATTCATTACAATTAAAAACGACGTAATATTTACGATCGTTTTGAAAGCTTCTTTTTAATGTATTGGTGAAGATTTTCCGTGATTGTACTTACGATTAACTAAAATTAATATACTTATTATCACCATGTTAAAATGCACTTTTATATTAACGATTATTGAATATTGTTCATTAAATTAATATGTCGATATCAACTAAGAAGAAAAGTAAAATATGGGATTATTTCGAAGATGTGGGAGATTTGAAAGTAATTTGTGTATTGTGCAAGATGAAATTGTCCAGAGGTACAACTGTTGGTCGGGCTTGAAATAGCTGCATGTCAACTCATTTGCAACGAAAGCACCCAGCCAAATTTATAGAATTCGAAAAAAAGATGGTTATTATATTATTTGAGCCTTATAATTTACATATTCAATGCTAAACAATTATGAATATTATATTCATAAACAAGCATGCACTAAAAAAAAATAAAGCTGATAAATAATAATCATTGATTTTCGATTTGGTAGAATTCGTTTTGTTTGGTGGAATTAGTGCATGTTATGTTTATTGTTTATTATTATGTTATTCTTTTTTGTTTAGTATTGTTATTGTGATGTAATTTTTATTTAATATATATTTATTTATTACAACAAAGACATGGAAGCATCATTGGCTCTGGATGTATCTATTCACGGACCTAAAAAGCAAATATCTATACAGGCGAGTCGATGCGCAAGCGATCACCATGGAACATTGATAATCCACGCGCCGTGGAAATGCACAACATTATAATGGAAAAAATTGCTTTGGATGTGAATCCTCTTTCATTAACTGAGAAAACTGGGTTTAAAATTCTTATGAAGAAGGCATGTCAAAATTAGGCGCTGTTCATATTTTACGTAACGCGATTTTGGCCTGTTTAGACTCCCCCCTCCCCATCGTAACATTTTTTATATGAAGTTTTTTTTTCTTTTATATGAAGCGTAACACTTCAACAAACACCCCTCCCCCCAAAAGCATTACGTAATATATGAACAGCGCCTTATGCACTACCAGGAAGAACGTTCTTTACCAAAACTATTATGCCAAAAGTAACTATATTATTATTTTTTATTCTACCGTGTTGACTTATATTATTATTTCCATTTAAGATTCACCAAGACGTGAAGGCTAAAATCGCTGAACTGATTTCCACAGATGGTGGCCATATATCAATTACAACTGATATATGGACCTCAATTACTAATCATTCGTTTATAAGTTTGACGGCTCATTAGTCATTACATAGATCATAAATTCGATCTTAAAAATTTCGCTTTGTCCGCAACTAGTCTTCCGGGTGCGCATACCGGAAACGACATAGCGATTAAATTAAAAAACTGTCTAAGTGAATGGCATATAAATATGTCCAGAGTACATGCAATCGTGCGTGATAATGCATCTAATATGATTTCAGCCGTAGACATATTAGGAGTAGGTGATGTTTCTTGTTTTCTACATACAATACAATTAGTGATAAATGATGCATTAAGGTCTGATGAAATAAAGGGGGTTGTTAAAAAATGCCAAGCAGCTGTTTCGTTTTTCCATCGTTCCCCGAAAGCATCTGACAATTTCTACTAATTTCAAGTAGAAGTTGATCTCGACCCAAAACATAAATTTGTTCAAGACATTGCAACATGCTGGAACTCAGCGTTTCATCTATTGCAACGCTTCTATGAGCAGCGAAAAACAATAACATTATTTGTTGATAATAATGTAAATGAATGCAATATTATTCTACCAACGTCAAACGAATAGCACCTCGTGCGAGAAATTGTTTCGTTATTAAAACCGTCGGTATATTTTTACCGACCCGTTTCTAGTCATTGCAACATATCTCGATCCCCGATTTAAGATGGTTGAGTTAAAAAGCCATCATCCAAAGTGGCAATGATTGATTTCTGCACTGATGAACCATCTACTTCAACATCGTTTTGGAGCTATTTAAAAGACAAAGAAATAGAGAATCAAAAATCAATTGCAGTGCGAACAGAATCACAGATTCAAGATGAAATAATAAATTAGCAAATAAAAACCGAAATGATTACATATGCTGCGATGCCAATAATTGAAAGAAAGTCAAACATGCTTCAGTGGTGGGCTAATCAAAACTCTTATGCATTGCTAAAAAAATTAGCGCAAG
>JAABKK020005380.1:0-12326 GCA_011634745.2 Catotricha subobsoleta
GTTATTGATGACCTGTCTTAAATATTTTTCTCATTCATATTGATTACGACACAATGAGGGTAGGTTAATTTGGGCTATGGCACATTTACAGCTTAGTCTTGAATATATTTTAGAAAAATTGGAATAAAAATTCACAAGTTATCTCGATACATACACATTACACATTCAAATTCTTACATTAGATATTTTATGTATTTTCGCCTAAATTAAATTAAAAATAAAAATACAAAGAAAACAAATAATGTCAACAACAGAAAATCATAAATGTATTTTTACGGGTTCTTTAAATTCTCGCATTTTCATCAGTTGTAAACAATTCTCAAATTTTTACTTATATTTTCTTTTATTTACTAATACTAATATTGGGATTTTTAATTTTTTTAAGAATTTATCATAAATATTGGAAACTAGATTTTTAAATTAATTTTTTTGATATTTTATTACATATTTGACAATTTTACACAATTTAAACAGATTGCTAACCGAATCGAAAGTGATTTTTGTTTGCTGAGTAATTTATTTCGATGTATATTTTTATATGATAAGCCTACTATGTAATGAAATATCTTACAAGACTGTTGTTCTTAATATTAGATACTTATATAGAGTTTTCAAGTTCTATTATATTACAATATCTGGAATATTAATAATTTCCAACAACATAGTATTCTGAATAATTATCTCAAATATTATTATGTTCAAACAGTGATAAGATTGGTTGACAATAATTACAATCCTGTATAAATTATGTAAATATTGATAAAAGCCATATCTCTCATACATATTGACTATTGGTTTAAAATATCAACAGGCTTTATTCATATAATATCTACTAAATACACAAAGCTAATTAATACATTAAATAAACAACTATTATAACCTAATAATTCTTTTACAATATTAATAATAACATCATATAATAATAAGCTACCTCTTACGGATTATTGATAGTAAGCAAATCATATCACCTAGAGGCACAATAGCCAGTATGTATCTTATGAATAATACGGATAATTAAAATAGAAATATGAAACAATAATTATTTAAAGCTTCAATAGAAGTTTAGGAACCATGAACTAATTAACTGAATATTTCCAATTGCTTATTGATTCAATTTAAGAGCTAATAACAGATATACTTCAATAAATTAATTTGTTAGTTTTGCGTTTTCTCTCTCTATCCTGATTCCTGTGATAAACCCAATTTATCGGAACATGAACGCATTATTATCATATTATAGATATTGGTCAACGCACGAATAAGTTTGTGATTGTTGTACAAATAGTAATTAAATTAATTAAATGAATATAGGTAGATCATATAGCGTTTTCGTAAAAGTTAAAATGCTAGAAATAGCTACATGATAATTATATTTCATTTTATAGTCTTTTGAAAATAAAAAAATCTATTTTGGCTGAAAAAATTTAAATGTTAAATAAAGAAAATATTTTATTAAACTGTAAAAAAAAGAGTGAATACTAGAGTGGCCCGCCTAAGCTATATGGACATTTTGAAACTTTAGAATTGGGTTGAATGCGCCCCCTTAGTTTTTTTTTGTATGTCCTTAAAAAACCTCCTGTAAAATGAACATTTTCACCCCCTCCTTCACCTTCCAAACATGCATCAAAGTCAAAAAAATGCTTTTCAGATGCTTTACTGCCTGGCGGCGTGTTTTAAAGCTTAAAAAAATACAGGAGTTAGTTTTAAGAACATACGAAATAGATTAGAATATACAAACTAGCGCTAATTTAATGCTGCGGAATTTTTTTTAATGTAAACTCCCCCGTTTAGATACATAGAAAGTGATGACATCTATAGTTCTTGTCAATTCCGAATACCTTGCCTTACAAAAATGAGTACAAAATGCTAAATATGATTGCCAAAAAGAGGTCTTTCATCCTCATAGACAATACGTTGGCTTTATACAATTGGCTATTATAAACTAAATGCATATTGCACAGGTTTCATGCTATAATACAGACCATACATATTTGAATACGTTTATATGTACAATGTACATAAAGGCTCTACAATTTACACAAAATAGAATACGCTTCTATTTCATATATATAAATAATAATAACATTTGGAATTAGATATAGTTATGTCTCGTTTTCTGTTTCTCAAAAGCAAGTAGATTATTTATATTAAAACATATTGTGCATGTGTCGTAATTTTATGTATTTGTGAGATGTGGTATAATAATATTATGTGAAAGATATTAAATTCCAGTACGTTAATAAATGCACTAATGATTAAGATATCAGATGGTATTGTAGAATATGTTTTATGTATCTTCTCTAGTATATGGATACATTCTATTCGTTTGTGGGACAAGAATGTGTCATCAGCACATGCATGCGATGCATGAATACGTTATTATAATAACATTCAACCAACAAATTAATTAATATCCAAAGTTTAACAGTATGTGCTCAAAATTTGAAATTCATGAGACAGGATAACATTATGACAATGAGAAACGATGGGAAATTAAAGGATATGACATCATTTTGCGATTTCTCTTATGAAAATTTGTGTTTATATTTTGAGGTAACATATACCTAGCATTAGCAAAATTTATGTGATATTTTTAAGTTAAAGTCTTTCTATTGGTGATGAAGTTAAGCAAAAAGGGGAAAAAACAGATAATGTAAAAGTTGATTCAATATAAGAAATTGAAAATATTTTTATGTAAATAAAACGATAGGTACCTTGACTCTGATAAACTACAGTATTTACCAATAACATATTTAAGTCACGTAAAAACACTACGTGAATAGAACTCAAAGCATATTATTCTCAAATTGTGTGAAGCAAACTGATAAACGATATCCATTTCTTAAGGTAAATAATATAGGTTTACTAAACGATGTTTAAATTTGCTCCATCTTTTTCTTCATTTCTTTTTTTTTTGTATTTATTTCTTCTTGTAAGTATTCTTAAACAAAAATTCGGTGCAATAATACTTTTCAACTTAATTTTTAAAATGGCTCAAGATGGTTGCTTTTTATTATTCACTACGATGTCCCTCAATTTGGTCAATTTGATTGTAACGTATTACTGAAATTCGGTATTATCTAATCTGTGAAATCATAAAATAAATTATATTAACTTTTTTTATTTGTTTATTTGTCATTTTTTAAACAACGAAACATAATATTTATATTTCTTATCAATCATAATTGAGATGGTAAAGGATGTATTATCGTCAATATATTCAAAGAGTTTATATAACAATGTACATTAATTCGAGTTTCACGTTTTGTTATATTACGGTCAATAAATAAATAAATTAAGAAACGATATCTAATAAATGAAAATATAGTTACTTTAATTGAATTATAGTATTATGTATTTACATTAACAATTACAGAATATTTTCTGGTACATTATATACAAATGATTTAGTTCAAATTTTATCAACTGCAATATATTGCAGTTTAGTCCATTTTTCTTTAAATATATTCTAGGAAATGAAAGTATGTATCGATGTTAACTAAATTTAAAAAAAAAAGAACCTTCTCATGCAAAGTAATAAAAAAATATAACATTTTTTTATATTTTTTTTTTTTTTTTAATGAATTGTTGATAGGGATCTCGAGGATATGTGGTTTCAACAGCGAATGAAACAATCGTACTATTGCGTTCCAAATTTAAAGATCCTGTTATCTCTCGACGTGGTGACATCAATTAGCCGCCTAGATCTTGCGATTTAACACCGTTAGACTTCTTTCTTTGGGGATATGTGATGGAAAACGTCTATACTAACAGAGTACTAAAACAATTCCAGAACTCAAGAATAATATTCGCCGTGTTATTGCTGAAAAATTTCACCAAAAGAGTGATGTCATGCCAGTTGAGCTGAGAAAGACATTTGCCAGTTATTGTGTTCCACTTATAGTCGCAATGTTTATACTTTATGTTAAAATTAAAATAACGACCCTTTTCCAGTAATTTATGGGTTTTTTCTTATAATTAAAATTAAACCTCTTGTTGAATTACCCAGTATATAAAATATCCTTGAATTATCTTTCAATAAATAAGATTATTGTTGTTCGCAAATGGTTGAAAGGCAACAATATACCTAGTTAATAATTATTATAGATAATAAGAAATAAATGATTTGAACTGTGTGCCTGTTTTGATGCTCTTATTTAAAATTTAATTTAATATCATTAGTCCAAAATTATTATTATTAAATGCGTACCAGATGCATGAAATACTTACTAATCGATAAATGCATAATAAACTATTACAACTTTTACAATGAAACAGTTTGATAAATTTTCAGATATTCAACGATATAAGGAATAACTATGAATTAACTAAATTGACTGATGTAAAATGAAGTCCGCTTGAGCTGTATCTAGAAAATCCTTTACTTTTCATTTATATATTTTCAATTAACATAATGAATAATAAATAAAGTACACTCTGTTTGTAATTAAATCTTTAATGTTGTATATTAAAAATATTTTCTTAGAAAAAACATACATTCTTTCTAATCTAGAAGACGATTTCATAAAGATAAAATTTCATTAAAACACAATTTAATTGTCTTTCCTTTAATCAATTTTATTTTTTGAGAAAGAAAATGTTACATTATTTTATTTTATGATTGATGCTTAATGTTTATATAGGCTCAGGCAATTATAACAATAATAACATAATATCAATTATACAATCATAATATTGTGTTTTTATTATTATTTTTTATTTTATTTTTTTTTATACCTTCATAGTTTTACAATAATATTTATAATTTAAAATTTAATGCTATTAAAGAAAATAATTATAGAACCACCTTCGTTTTTAAAGCAAATAAATAAACATTTGCTTTTCTATTGAATATATGTTTGAAAGTATGCAGAATGCAATATGCATTTATTTATCGGTATAGATAATTGTGGGCATTTAATGAAAGCTATATTCGTTCAAAAGATTTTTTAAATATGAATAAAAGTTCGATATCTTAAGTTAAGTGTATAATAAAAATTTACGTTAAATCAGTTTTAAGTCGGTGAAATGTCATATTAAACTAAGAAATGGCTGAACACTATATATAATATATATATACTAAGTAGAATTTAGTATTGAAATGGGATTCTATTTGAAAGATTTCACTTAGATAATTAATGAACGTTTCGAACAGAAATAACCAATAGAATAGCATTCGATTATAATTAAATATTTCTAGAAAAAAAAAACCGTAAAACTCTCTTTTGTGTTGCGGATCCCATAACTTAAATGTAACGATCTGCGTGTTCAGCCGAATTCTATGATATTTAAATCATCCGATTAATTCTTTCAAAAAGCAATATTATATAAAAATATCACGTGCATATCTACTTTGATTATTACTTAAAAATAACAATTTTTATAAACTGAAATTAATTTAATTTTTTTTCGGATTCTTTTTTTCTTGTTTTTTTGAACTTAATCTAAAAAAAAAATGATAATTTATTTTAAATATTAATATAATTTTAAATTCAATAAGCGTTCATATCAGAATATTATATTTCTCAGTATTTTTTTTTTATTTTTATTTTTTTTTTTCAATTATTTTTCTCTTTATTAGATTTACATTTATCGAAATGATTTGTTTGTGTTTAAAGGATAAATAATATATATTAAATTTCTTTTGATTTCTCTGAATTTTGTAATATCATAAATTATTATATAAACGATAAATAAATTGACAACAAAAAAAAAATAATAAAATAATAATCATAATAATAACATGATAAATCATCTATTGATATCACATTTGTTTATCTTATTTTATTTCTTCATATAAATTATTATTAAGGTTGATGTATTTTAATTATTTAAAATAATAACTGAAATTAATTGTGATGTCATGATAAATTATTATTTAAAATTTAGAAAAACAATGTGATATCTCGTCGCGTTTACATTAAAATTAAAATTTAAAATCTTAAAAATTATATTTTTTTATATATATATTTTTTTTTCTTTAAGTTTTGTTTACAATTTCTATTTAAAATTTTATTAATTAATTAAACATAAAAACTATATTAAATTTTTTTTATACAAAATTATTAATCTTTTTTTTTTTGTTTTTCGTGTTTTGTTTTTCTTTTAAATATTATAATTTTATTGGGTATATTAAAATAGGTAAACTCTTTCCGTAATATATATAATTATATCGCGTATGAACCAGAACAAAATGACAAAGAAAAAAAGAAAAATGAAAAAAAAAATTAAAACATATCTTCTAATTTAATTGCGCTTTTGTTTTATTTTTATTTTATTAAACAATTAGCAATCTCAACAACTATTTCTAAATTATTTTATTTTATTATAAACACTGGACTGCAAATAATGCATTTTTATTTATTATCAAGATTTTGAAACATTAAAGTTCAATTATGTGAAATTTATACGCAAATCGAATCATAAACGACTACTGTTAGATAACTCTAATTACAAACGATGAACACAACATATTTTATGAGCTTCATTATTATCATTATTATTATTATACAGTCTGCAAATAATTGGCATATGAGGTTTTGAGTAAATTAATTAATAGAAATTAAAAAAAAAAAAAAATTGAAATAAAATTCCTGTGAAGATTCATGTGCGTGAAGATTCATGAATCTAATCATAATTATTGGTTTATTATAAATTGAAATGTCAAAAAGAAACAAATAAATGTATTTCCAATCACAAACCAATTAGATTTAGTCATGTTAAAGAATGATTAAATAATTTATTAAAATGAATATTGATTTTTTCTATCAGATAATTTTAAAAATCCAAATTATATTCTATGAAAAACTTAATTAAAACAAATTTCACCATTTCAATTTAAAAAAAAAATCTAAATTAAACAATAAATTTAAAACATTTTACAAAACAAAAAAAAAACTGTAAACGCAGACAAAACAAAAATGTGGAATTTAATAATTAATCGAAAACTTTTCAAATTTGTATTTAACATAATGTTGCAATAAAGATGATGTCGCCTTTGAATCAAATATATTTAACAAAAGCCGATGGTATAATTTCTTGAAAAGTGTCCCATGCGACGTTGACGTCCGGCTGAAAAAATAGAAATGAAAAAAAAAAAACTTTTTAATTTTTTTTTTATTTTTAATAATTTTTTACGTTGTACGTTACAACCACACAAAATAAATGGGACACCCACCACCATCACCGACTACACCTTTTTTTTCTCTTTTAAATTAATTTCTATAAACTATGTTTTTTTATTATATAGAACATTAATTTAAAAAAAAATCTATATATATATGACTAAACGAAAAAGCTGAAAAGCACAATATAAAATGAAAATTTTTTATGACAAAATATATATGTATAAAAAAAATGATTGTGTACACAAAAATATATAAATGCTTGAATGTTTGTATAAAAATCTGAAAATGAGAATTAGAAACTGGACAACTTGAGAACAATGACGACAATATAAATAGTGAAAACGAAACTATTTTTGCGAGAATTGATTAAACTGTATGCAAATGAAATACACATTTTGTTGATTAGTAATATAAATTATATGAAAGCCAACAGGCTGTATATTACATAATAAAATACAATACAATAAGCTAGACGATTTTGATTGTGATTTTCGATTGACATATAAATGAAATTGGTTGATATCCATATATTTATATATATTAGGGTGGTCCAAGAAAATTAAAAAGTTGAATACACCAGTTAATTTTGAAGACTTTTAGAAGCTGAGTTTATTTCACTACTACATACTTATTGTCAAATCATTATATTTTTCGATTTTTCACTTTGAAAATATGGTTTCGAAACGGTTATAAAAACCGTTTCTGAAACCGTTTTAGAAAGCGTTTCGAAACCATATTTTCAAAGTTTTTTTTTCAAAAATAAAATGATTTGACAATAAGTATGTAGTAGTGAAATAAACTCAACTTCTAAAAATCTTCAAAATTAGCTGGTGTATTCAACTTTTTAATTTTCTTGGACCACCCTAATATATATATATATATTTATATATATTATATATATGTACTTTTTTTTTATTTTGAAGGACTAAATAAACATATATTTAATTAAAATGCAATTCGTTAAGAATCATAATCTATAGAGTAACCGAGTGGCAATGAACAAACCAAAAATGAGCATAAATTTAAACCCTTGCACATTTATATTGATTGATGTTTTCGTATGAGTGTGGATGCTCTTTATGACAAAATATGTTTGTGATTTTATGAATTATTTTAAAATTGAAATGAGAAAATAATGAATTTGTTTAACGTGTGTAGCACTAGTACAAACAACTAATGCTTATTAAATTGAATTTTTAAGTGAGTACTACCCAAATTCCAACACCAGAGATAAGCAAAACAGTGAAAACAAAAAAATAATAATATGTATGATAAAAATTTCATGAGAATCTAATACCAACATTTTTTAAATAACTACAGAAGCTTAGTTTATTTAAATGCTGTTCAAAACCATTAAAACTTTTACATTAAAAACTTATAAGTAATTAAAATCAAAATGGGAGTTAAATATTTTACAAATACTTTTCATAAATTATTTAATTCCCCGAAATTCCATTAAGTACTTATACAAATTTAAACTAATAATCGGTGTTTAAAAAAAAATAAAAATATTATTAACCCGTTCAATAAATAAATAAATAAAAAGTAATAATAAACTGTACGGATATGTATGATGTCGTAATGCATTTACCCTTTTTCATAGAAAAACTAGTTTGAAATAAAATGTTTCCAGTACTCGTAGGTATATATTGCATTTGTTTTTAGTCAATATCAATAGAAATTTAGAAATTTTCTCATCGAAAATAAAGTAATTAAATAAATAAAAAATAAAAATAGGAGACACTTATTGTCAATAGTAATGAACATAATTGTCATCTAAAAACCAAATCAACTTATCGAATCATTTATAAAAAATGGATACAATCCTATGCTTGCTTCATTTTTGCTAGAATAAAATCAATAATAATTAGAAAAAAAAGCGTGTAAGCATGCAAAAGATGTCTAATTAATAAAATTGTTATATAATTAAGGCTCTGCAACAACAACAAAAATATACAAAAAATAAAATATAATTATAATGGAATGGAAATTTTATACAAATAAATAAAAATACTTAATAAAGCACTTATTAATGTTTAATAGTTTTCTTTTTTTTTTATATATATATAATAAAAGACACAAAAAAAAGGAAATAGTACGTACTGTTTATATCTTAGGTTTTTTAGATGTCGCTTTATTTACGCTGGTTCAGACGGGAAAGGCGTACTGCAAAACATTTAAGAATTATGTGATTTGATAACAAAACAATAAAATTGTGTAATGTAAAATAATGTGTACAAATTGATTATTATTTCTTTGTTTTAATATAAAATTCAGTACGCACTAAAAAAAAAATACATAATTATTTATGTTATCGTTTCTCACACAAATATTCAAGACACATAAAACAAAAACACATTATTGCAGATCAATGACATTTTATTTCATTTAGTTTTAGTTGATTGTAAAATGAATCAGAGTTGCAAAGAATAGTTCGTCTAGTAATAATTTGGTGAACAAAATAATGTGGAAATTTTACTCTACAATAGAATTTGAATATATCTTAATTAAAGAAATCATTCAAAATCACGGTATTTTCATTCTGAATTTACCTTCCTTTAATTATTATTTTTTTTTTTTTGTACGAGTTGATTCAATATCAAATAACTAAAAGTGTAAGTGAACTCTACAGCTTTTAGCTTTCATTAATAATTTGAAAATATGAATTGAACGATTTCTTTTTTTAATGTAATTGATTCAACTTTTTTTACTCTAATTGCATTTACTTATTACATTTTTTTTTTGTTTCTAAAAAATATCATTGATCAGCAAAACATGAATAAAAAAAAAATAAAATCAATGATTTTTCGATAATTTATTTCTTCCATTATTTTATTTAATAGTAATAGATACTCGATAAAATGAACATTGGAAAACTGAAACTAAGAGAAAAAAAAAAGTAATCAAAATAATTGAACAATATAATTTATCGAAAAATTGTCTTAAATTTCTACATTTATTTTGTTTTTGTTTATTTATTAATAAGACAATTAGCAGAAATATTTAAATAAATTGGAATTGAAACAATATATTCTTTTCTTTCTCTTTTTTGTTTTGTCTCCAAATATATTCAAATAATTATGCTGTTATTTAAACATGCTCAAAATTTAAAACATAAAAAAAAAATATTTAATGTAAAAAATAGAATTTTATTTCTATATTAGTAAATATTGACGACATAATTCATTAAATTTGAATAAAATCGTTGCTCTGTTAATAAAGTACTAGGTTTCTAAGGCTATATATATTAAGAATGTTATAAAATTATTGTGGAAGGTAAATTGTAGTAATAGTAGTTTGAAAACATAAAATATTAATTATTAACTACCTAAATAAATAAATAAATAAATAATTAAATGTTATAATCACAAATGCATATCTCATAATTTTTTTAAATATTTGTTAGAATAATATCCAAACTGTTAATAAATATTATTAATTAATTTTTTGTTTTAATAAATTATGGAGTTTCAAAATGCAGCTGCAGCGTTCATCACTTATTATAAATTACTATTACAATGTATGTCATCATCATCACATTTATAAATGGGATTGTATTAGCTGTAAATAGATATTTGTTAATTTAATGTTAAATTGTAATTAAAATAGCAGTTATAAAATTTGCGCAAACAATTATTTAAATATAGAAAAACTATCTAATTGTTAATTGGAGAAGCGTAGAAAATATTTTTTATGGTGGATGCGTTTTTATTTTTCTTTTATGACAAAAGTATTGTTGTGTTATGTCATAGAGAGCAATTAATCACAAATCAGAAATTGTAAGATAATACAGTAAAACGACAATTAGCTGACCACAATTTATTTTAGTGTGCAGGATTGGAATCGCGCAAATTCGCTCGAATCAATCAATCATTGGTTTTTCGAACTAATCTGTACGGTTTTTACTCTTATTGATTTCGAAAGTTACTTTTTATTTATTTTATTAACTAATGCAAACAAATTTTTACTGTATCTAGCGAAATGTTACCATTACATGAAAGTTGAAATTTGATATTGGGTATCAAATTTGAACTTTACCAATTCGTTAGAAAAAGTAAAAAACTGTTTGCATTAGTTAATAATATAATTAAAAAATAACGTTTGAAGTCAACGAGAATTATAATCGTAGAGATTAGTTAGAAAAATCAATTATTCGATGGTTAATTCGAACCAAATTTGCGCCATGTCGCTCGAGATTTCTAGTAATCATTCGAATTGGGGAGTGATCCCACTGGTATGACATATATTGCGAACAAACGCTTAAATTTTTATTCTATTTTCTCATATTATGAAAAATTCAGTCCACTGGGAGGTTCTTATAAATATCTAAAAGATGTTTGTGAATTATCAATGAACGAATAGTTCACTCGATCGCACGAATAAAAACTGGTCACATAATTGAGGTTTTTCTGTATATAATATCTTCAATTATTACTATAATCGTGCTAGTTATTTTGAATAGCTTCTACATGGAATAGCTGGTATATTTCTCTTATTCTATAAATTAATTACAAACTTCTTTATTCTGTGCGTAAGATAATTATTGCAAAAAATGGCTCTTTTAAAGTAATTTCCTTAGTTTATTTCCTAAAAGAAAGAAAACAATTAAATATTTTCGATGTTAACTTGAAGAATTCAGTTAATTAATATATAACAAAAGATTTTTTTTTTCATTGAATTCGATATTTGAAGTTAACTTGTATGTAAAAATGTACGTGTATTTAAGCAATAAAGCTTTAAAGCATTACAAATTCCAGGTACAAACGCTAAACACTTTTGTTTGTGTAGTATTTCTTAGTGTAAAAACTATGGCCATGTTGAAGAAAAACTTGTATTTAATTTTATATTAAAATAAAGCAAACGTTTTATTTCTCACAAGAACAATTAAAAAAAATAGTAATATAGTTAAAAATAGTAATATCGATGTGGAACAAAAAACGAAACTATACATAAAATTTTGGTTGTTCGTAATTTTTTAAGTAGTCACAACTAATCCGTTAATTAATAATAATCAGTTGTTCTGAAAATAATACCGAAAATTGCTGCAATAAGCTAATTCTGAATATTTGCCTTGAATTATTTAAATATTGAATAGAATTTTAACGAAGTTTTTGTTAATGAATTGACTGAGTTTCTATTTACTCATGAAAAGGGCGCTTAGCAGGTTTATAAGTTCTGTTTTATTAAATTTAAAAAAAA
>JAABKK020005380.1:21484-57952 GCA_011634745.2 Catotricha subobsoleta
TATATACAGACAGATGAAATAGAATTATAACTATATAAATAATCAGTATGTTTACCTATATTTTATTTACTAATTTCTTGAAAGTTCAAACTAAAGATGTGAAAGGAACAAATATTTATATTTTCGGTTCAATAAATAGATTTAAATATTGTATGAAAATTATGCAACTTTAAGCATATGTAATATAGGTTTCTATTCGTGATTTCGGGTCGTGCATGGACAATTCACTATTAAATACATTTTTCTTTGAAAAACAAATAAAAAAAATAGCACATTATAATATATATATACGCTTTTATTTGTTAAGTGAAACAGTTCTTAAAATCAACTTATGAATAATGTTTAAGGGTCAAATGCATTTTAAAAAAGTTTATATATAATAATAATTAACCGGTAATTAGGTAGCCCATTATATAAATTTTAATTATGTAGTGTTTCAAAAAAATAAAAAATAAATTAAAATTCCATTTTATTTCATATTACAAACACAATATATCTAGTAAGAAATAACAACATATATATCTTATTTCTAAAACGTAATTCTTTTAAGTGGTTTTGAAAACGAATAAGCATTATATTCAGTGAAATGCTGATAAGGCTTGATTTTTTATGACAAATTTGTTTACCAATTGTTTGCTACACTAGCAAATAATAATATAGATTGAAAAAAAGATTACCAGGTAGCTTTCAAATCCTCTATGAACTACTATAGTTTTATTTAATTTTTTTGGTAGAATTCCAAGACATTTTTTCACGGGATTGAGTTGAAAAAAAAAAATTAGGAAATTGCAATAACATTATAGGTAATTTCATATAGTTTTAGTACTAATTAATTGAAATTATTTGTGATTTTATGTCGATTGCATAATTTTATCGATGCATTATTATTTATTAATCGATCGAATTCATAGCAAATAAAATAACAGAAAAGTAAATAAAAATGACTTACTGACTTTTCAATGGTTGAGTCTTTTGTTGTAGGTATTAAAAAAAAAAAACTCAAACCACAATAACAAAAGAACCGTTATTAAATGGTAAAACTTTACACGATGAATCTTTTATGGTTTCAAACGGAAGCCCTAAGTAAAGCAACTATGTAAATATTATAATAAAAAAAAAAAAATATGTATTATAATAAAATTATATTATCTTACGTTGTCATCATTTTTAAGATAATTTTCTTATATTCAAATATGCTAAGCTTATCTGTGTACCTAAACTAGTTAACTCATTCTCACACACCTCACAGCTCGCAATTTAAACAACCAACCTACTGATGATAATTATCGCATTGCAGTTAGTCAGTTATGATGTATTTGATTCAGTAGCGTAGATATTTTAGAAAGATTTGCATTTTATGACTAACCATCTTGAAATTTGGCAGTCGATCTTTATTATTATTTTTTTCTAAATCGTGGGTTCTTTTTTTTTTTAAATATATTTTAAGATGTCAATGATTTGATTACACAGTCAGTCATAACCGAACAGTATACGGGCTTATATTAAACGCCAGTGTAGCAAGCAAATATTATGAAATAATAATATGAGAACCACTTTAGCTACAGAAGAAATATAGTGCAGTTAGAGTTCGCTTAAATTGTATTTAAATTATCTACACAATTTATTTTTAAAAAAATAATTTGCATAAAACTATAATATTATAATTATCATGATGTATAATGAAAATTGACGTACACGAAACCTACATACATCTAATAACCATATTTACTTCTGTATAATAAAAAGATTTGTATGAAAGAATATAAATGAATGCTATATGTTTCTGTTAAATTTTTATTTTTGTTTACAAAACAATGCATTTTATAAATAAATAAATGAATAAAAAGAAATGAGTCATTACTTTATGATCACGTCACGTTTTAATATTTTGAATAATATTTTTTTTTTCTTTTTAATTCAGATTAAAAAGAATCGTCCAATCCAATTTCCAAGTGTTATTAAAAAAAAAAAAGATATTGCACAATAAATATGTACTCATATTTCACGCTGTCATGCTTTTAAATTTTTTAAATCGGATCAAGTAAGTTTTTAATTTTGCTTTATTTATTTAAGGAATGTGATTGTTCTTTAGCGCTTACATAATTTCATTAAAATATTCATGAAAATGTCATCAAAGGGTTTACTATATATTTCTGTATCACGGTATAGATGCTAGAATAATAAAAATTCTTTTATTTTGCTCTGACCTTCAATTAGGTCATTCTCATTACAATGATGAATTTTAATAAATAGATAAATTACGTATGAAGTTATTTAAATTCATAAACTTAAATTTAAAGTAATGTAAATAAACAGAAAAAATTAAAAATTAAAATAAATAAAACAAAATCAATAAAATACACATTTATTTATAATTTAATTAGTTGAAACATGGAAGTAAATTGATGTTATTTACGTAATTTATTTATTTTAATTTTTTTCTTAAACGAAAAAAATGTATTTCCTAATATTGTAATTATATTCATCACATTATTTTTTTCTCTTTCTCATATTTTTCCATTTATTGTTGGTATTTACTTACATTATTAGTTTTAACAGTTTTAACAAAACTATATATAGAGAAAGTTTCCTAGTGTAGAGAGGCTCACTACCTTTATTTTCATATAATCAAAAAAAAAAAAAAACTTTTATGCCCCAATAGTTTAAGAAAATTTACTTTTGCTTATTATTGTTTTTGTTTAGTTTACATTGCGATGATTATTATTATTATTGCGATTATTTCATAAAGAAAAAAGAGGAAAGTCATTATATTTGTTATATTTGTTTGAGTTTCTTCGTTATGAATTTTTGCCAAATTAGTGATATTGCGAGATGCGATCTGGCGAACGAAAAACGTAAAATTTTAAAATGTAATTAAGTTTTGCGTTCAGTACGATCTTCTTTTCTTTTATTTTTGTTTATCTCATGGTTTTCTATCATTACAAAATATTTTTCGAGATGTTCAACCGTCATTATACACATTTTACAGTACATGCAATATTGTACTGTTTGTTGCTTATTCGTGAACACGTAAATTCAAATTTTATAAAAATTCATATTATGGAAAAAAAAAGTAGGTAGTCAGTTGTAAATTGTTATTTTTATGATTAAAAAAATATTTTTATGGAATATAAAAATAACGACTGAATAGGCTGACCAAATTTCATTTAAACATCAGCTAATGACTAAAGACTTGATTTAAATTAAATGTAATACAAAAAATTTATGAAATCTTTTGGTCTTAAAGCATCTCTACTAGAGTTTAAGAGATATAAAACAGAATTCTAAAAAAGATGAATCAAGATGTCAAAATGGATATTCATATTAATACGAAAATTCAGTGATATAATACTTCATGTAAACTTTCAAGCTTATGTATTTACATAAAAACTGTATGACTCTAAAGTTTGTCTCCCAGAAGATTTGGTATGAGATATATTTTCTGATATGAAACTAATTCAAAATCAATGATTCCATTCAAAATAAATATGTTTGGAATTCGAATTTTGTTAAGACATATTTTATCTAACAATAGAATAGTAATGAATTATGAAATGTTACCAAAAAAAAAAGTTAGGTATAAATATATACCAAAAACGAAATTTAGTATGAAAATAAACCGAAATTTATTATTTTGAAAGTTTATAGATATAGATTATGTCTAATGAGTTTGAAAAATAGATACTTTGCATTTGACTAATTCTTTATTTTTTCCTATATTCCGTGCCACTACAACTTTTTCTCATTGTATTTTGAAAATTTACTAAAAGTTTACTGAATATTAGATAAGTTTGATCGTATCAATATAGAAATATGCAATTCTGCAGGTTTTATATAGGCTTTGTAGGATAATAAAAAAAAAGTAAATAAAATAATTCATTATATTCTTAACTACAATAAATAAACAATTTAATTATTAAAATCTGATTTTATTTATGGTGCTGTAATTTTCGATAAGAACAAAACACAATCTTCATTAATGCAGAATAAACAGATAATCGCAGTACATTTTCAAAATACAATAAGAATAAGTTGTAGCGGCACGGAATATAGTAAAAAATAAAGAATTCGTCAAATTCAAACTAACATAATAAATTTCGGTATATTTTCATACCAATTTTTGGTTTTTGGTATATTTTTATACCAAACATTTTATACCATAAATAAAAATATGTTTTTGGGAACCATTTTGCCTATTATTTATTAAAATCAAGCAACAATGCGTGAATTAGATACTAAGCACTTAAGAACGTACAGTTATTTAATATTTCATTTTTTTTTATTCAATTTTATGCGTTTTCAAGAATTTTATTCATGCGAGAAATCAAAACAAATTTGTGTAAATTAAAATCGGAACCCAGAAACCCAGAATTACAAAATAATAATCAAAAATAATAAATATTCTTCATTTACTTCTAATTATCCATGCATTCAAATAATATAATATTGACGGAGGAGATAAAAGCATATGGAACTTAATACACGTTCACTAAAATGAATGAAAGAAAGATTTATGAAATTTAGTTATTTCCGAAAACAATTAATTACGTTATTTATGAATTAATGCTGCTTGAACATAATAATATTTAAAATATAGAAATTAAACGTAAGGTAAATTTAAATGTGGTAATATGCGAGAGCATTGTTTTTAGTAAAGCATCGAATTTGATGCTTATTTAATTTTCTATTATTTAATTATTTTTAATGCATTTACACAAAAATAATACTGTTTAAATTATGTAATGCGATTGCACCAGCATTCCAAATTGAATAACATATAAATGTTACTCAATAGCGCCGACCATTAATAATTAGATTAAAACAAAAATGAATTTAGACAAAACAGAGATAATATTGGGATTGGGAATATAAAATAAATAAATGCGATTTGAAATGTTTTAATTTTCATACGAATTATTTTAGGTTACATACATTTATTTTATATGAAATTTTGGAGAATGGTTAACATTAGTATGAAAAAGTTTTGTTTAAATTAAGCTTACGGTTAAAATTTATATTATTTTTCTTTTCAGATTGGAGTAAAAAAAAAAATATAATAAAAAATAAACTAAAATGAATCATTTTAATTATTACAATTTCTTTTGTAAGTTAATTCGATAGTTTGGTGACGGGCTAGATTTTGTTTGATTAATGAGTAAACAATATTTTTTTCATTGTAATTTTCATTAACGAACATGTCATTTTATAGTATATTTTCCGAAAGCAATCAAATATGAACTGTAATTATGGCTTAACAAGAACTAAAACGGATGGAAGATAATAATTGTTTTAATACAACACACGCATCCAATTTATATGCACTGTATTTCCGAATTGGATGTGACCGCAAAACATAAATTCAAAATTTATCGACATTTTGAAGCAGTCAAAATTGACGTGTATTCTTTATCGATCTTCGTATTAAAATATTTCTTATTGTTCAAAAAAAAAAAAGAAAAGAAAAAAGAACTTGGGTATTTGAAACTTAGTTTTATTCACAATGCTTAGAAAAATAAAAATTGTATGAGTAGCTGACTGATTGACTTTGTACTTCAATTAAAAAGGTTTTTTTTTTATTTTAACAAATTAATTCTGTAAATATTCTGATAATGATAAATGATTTATTTTATGTTAAATCAATAATCATGAATTATATTATGTTAAGCTATTCAGTTATGTAACAGTTAAAAAAAAATAAACTATATCATAAATTATCAGTTGTCATTATCATATAATATCAATGAATTTAGAACAGATTATATGTGAAAAACAAGTAGATAGTTGTAATAATTGTTATATACCACACCTCACAAGCATTTTATGTTTAAATTATATGGAATGTATATGTGTACCTAAATTAGGTACTTAATAAATATTCGGTTGGTATTCAGTTTAAAAGAATAACATATAAATGATTATTTATTGACAATGTGAAACCCGTTTAACCTTAATCAGAATAAAAAAAAATCAAAAAAAGAAAAAAAAATAAGAAAGAAAGAAAAATCATAATAATACATATAGAAAAAATACAAATAAAAATAAAAAGAAATCAGTGGTAGGTTAATCTCGATGAAAAGAAATTTATTTATTTACTTATATTTATATAAATCAACTAAGTATGTATGTATATGTAATTGTATATGAACAGACTGTAAAAAGATTTATATTTAATTCATGTATCTTCGCACATTAAACTCAACAATATGATGATGTTGTGAATGCGAAATTAATGTTTTCAAAAATTATGTTGCACTAAATCAATACAAAGTATTTAATTTATCATTATATTATCATTAATAATACCGGATAACCACATTTTAATGAATTTATTTTGTTTATGCTGAAGATTACATAAGAAATTAAAATCAATTAAATTATTTAAATGTTCTGGTTATTCGGAGAGAAAGTAAGTGAGAGAATAATAGAAAAGACAGTTCAGTAAAACATTAAATTCAAATCCAGTAAAATTTAATCATTTTTTCGATCATCTACAGTATACAGTAACTGAATTCCGTAATTTTTTTTTCTTTTTATACAAATGAGTTTGTGCCTACGCCTATGACTACTGCTCACGCAACTATAATAATTGGTACGTTTGTACATATAATTATATATATATATCACCACCAGAAACGTCAGTATGTCTAATATTTATTGATTATTATTTTTTTTTTTGCTCGGAAGCTCTTTATTGTGAAACATTATTATGTCATCAAATGGAGTATGTGATGATTTTTATTTTTATTCTTTTTAAAAATATGACAAATTAAAGATTATTTTTTTTACTAGTTAATAAAGGTGATAAGCAGCCAATGTTTATGAGATTATTAAATATTTTGTAAATAGAATTATACAAATATCATAAATAGAATCGCATTTGTGTAATTAAATGAAGAAATATATTTTACAAAAATATTAAATTATAAATCTGAAATTGACTGACAATATTAGTTTAATATATAAATTGTTCATCAATTATTTCTTAACTATCATTACAATTTTATGATAAGTATCATATATATATTTATATATAGAAGTATTCAAGATTTGCATAATATTTATGCGAGTTTATAATTTTTTAATTTTCAATTTTCAATTATATTCTCGAATGCTATTCAATCATTTTCAGGTTTTCTGCTTAGGTACTTCCAGCGAAATT
The DNA here is from genome assembly GCA_011634745.2 of Catotricha subobsoleta. Taxonomy (NCBI): domain Eukaryota; kingdom Metazoa; phylum Arthropoda; class Insecta; order Diptera; family Cecidomyiidae; genus Catotricha; species Catotricha subobsoleta. The sequence continues at coordinate 28,644 of JAABKK020005380.1, forward strand.
TTAGTGGTGTATCGCATTAAAATCGCAAAACGATTTCTTTTTTATCAAATCAAATAATGCTTAAGAGCTAATAACTACTCCGGCATATCGTAACTATGGTAACAAAGGATTAGATTTCACAAGTCATCCAGTAGTCAGTTAGTGCCATTCATAAAAAATATTGTTAGCTAGAACTTGTGTATTACAGAACCTTTAATTTATGCAATAAAAACCATTAAACTAGTGCATTGTTTCCGTGTAATATCAAATAGGAACCGTATCTAATTACAAATAAACCGATATTCAAGTCATATAAAATAAAACATAATAGGCTATTTTTCTATTTATCGATAATAATAGACTATGATAACATAATTACAAACCAAATTTTTTAAAATGTGAATCAATCAATGTTTAAAAGTTTTAAAGGACATTAAACTGTTACAACTAGAGAAAAAAAAATAAAGTAAAAAATAAATAAAAAAAAAAAAAACCATACAAACCAAACCATACATACAATTCATTCATTCAATAAATAAGTATTCTATTTATAACATAAGTAACAACAATCTATTATTATATTGACCATGATTATCAATTAGGTGGCTAAAATAAAGCAAACAGAGAACAGAATGAACCGCCTGGTGCTGCTAAATTAGCTAGTAATATTTATGTCATATTTCAGCCATTTATTAAATAATAATAAGTTTGTTTTCATAAATGATATAACTTCTCGCATATATGAAATGAAACGAAAAATAGAGAACAAAAAAAAAAAGAAAAAAATCTAAAAAAAAAAGTGATATTAAAAATTGTGTAATAACAGAGAGGTGTGAATTATATTTTGTTGAGGTTGGAATGAATGTCAAGTTGATAAATATTTAAATTTAATCTATTATGTAATTAATTTGGAGTGTTTTTGATTAAAACATTAACGAAATAATATAAATTAGGAAGTATTTAATTAGAAATAATTCTGATTAAGATTCTTAAGTAATATTACTATTTAATATAATAACTAAAATTTAAATAAGTATAGATTTTATACCGCGTTTGTCAACACATTTATTTTTCTTTATTTTTTACTTAACAAAAAAAAAACTTAAAATTTCTTGATTAAACTGTACATACCTTTTATAATAATTTAAGTAGATAAATGTTAAGCTTGTAAGTTAAGTATTTGCTTAGTGAATATCGCTTAAATAGATTAAAATGTTGTAAACGATGACGTCATATAAGAAAATAACTATTTGTATCAACTGACTGTCAATTAACACTTTTGGGCTGGGTCGAAGAATACAGATAATAAGAGGTTTCTTTTCTTTTTTTTTTTCAAGAATTATAATTTATTTTCTGTTTTATTCATGCACAATTAGAATGACCTCGCAGTAATAAAATGTTTCTGTCGTTAATACTTTAATCTTTATCACAAACACTTCGGTTTAACAAAATGGAATGTATCGTTTTAATTAATTAATTTATTTTATTTTTTTCTACAAAACAAAATTGTAAGAAAATACTATTGAAAAGACATTTAATTTACCGACACGATTAAGCAACAGAACGCAGACTCTCGTAAATTTTGAGTGATTGTAAAAAAATTGTAAGTATGCATGTAACTATATTTACTTATTCCCTCTTTACTTTAAAAATGAACAATGGTTTTTGCCACTCGCACAAATTCTCAAAACATTTTTTCTAATAACATGAACAATATTATGCCTTATATAGAAATATATGAGATGAACAGAGATAAATATAGAAAATAAAGTGTGTGAATGAATAAATATCCAGTCATCCATAAGTATAGCGAATGAATAATAAAAAAAAAAACATGGTGCTGAGAGCGGAGAAATATGTAATATGCACAAGAGTATTATATTTATTGATTAGATACCATAGAACTTGTTTTGTATTATGGACATTGCATAATTTCCCTTTTAAAAATTGTACCTGCGTTCCTAAATACACATTCTATGTTTTCAATGAATGAAATAACCTTATATAAAGTTGCGCACGTAAAACTAATAAGAATATTGTCGGCTCGTATAATATTTAAAAACCAAAGTATAAACATATTATTTTATGTCTCTACTTTAATTTTAACGATTTAATTCATTGTAAACTATAGAGTATAGATTTGTGTATAAGTAAATTACTTTTGCTTTTCGTTATGCAACAAATAAATTCCAAAATTCTATTCTAGAAATTATTATTGAATTATTGCTGCAGAATAAATATTAAAGTTGAGGTAAGCTACATTCATTTCATTAATTTCGTTATTAAATCTTAATTTAATGATAAAATGGGGTATATGATAGTCCTTGATGGAATAATTAAGTTCTATTTTCTTCAAAGAATATTCACTGGATATTTTATAGAATTAATCTAAAAAAATTTCATTAAAATAATGATCGATAATTTTAAATGTTTTGGTTTTCTTTTCATAAAAACAATTTGAAAATTTAACGAACATCAAAGAGTTTTTAACAAATTTCAGATCTTCCTTTTCGATGAGGATTAAATTGAAGCAAACTTTTCATTTCAACAATGGTCTATTCTCTATTGCAAAAAAAAAATCCTCTTTATAAGGTATTTTAGAGAAAGTCATTCGTAACAAGTATATCAACTATTATGGAAGCTAGAAAGTAGGTCTACTTGATTCTATTATGTTACAATAGAGCAGATTAAAGATTAAAGTTTGTATAAAAGTAAAAGCTTAAAGTGATTTTTTAATTTCTTTTTTTTAAATAATATGAACGAACTATTTGGCGATAAAAAAAATAAATAGAAACCAGATATTGCAATAACATTGAAAATTTGATTTAAATTAAACTAATATTCATTGTCATTATTATGAACGGAAATAAAAAAATACGTTTCAATTCAAACAAACAAAGGTTTGCCATTGCAAGTCTAGCAGCTAAATAATATTATTAGGTAAATACTTAGCAAACATCAAACAACATTATGTAAATAATTTTTTATTTATTTTAAAACTCATATCAATAAATAAGCTTTAATTAAGTTTGACGACCATTATATCTTTCCTACATTTATTTTTAGATGTGTATTTGGTGTGTTGACAATCAAAAAAAAATACCATTAGTACACAGCACGTTCCTCATGTAAGCTAAGCAAAAAAAAAAAACCTACAAAACAAACAAACCGAACATGAACGACTAATGTGCTCAACCCATCATCGTTATCATTTAAAAAGTATCCGTAATTTTCTGACTAGATATTCGCCAATGCAAAATATATGCAAAACTAATTTTTCAATCTTTTCCGACGAACCGATACCACATTGAATGTATATGTGATTGTCGGTTGATCTGGTCAAATATATAATAAATTATTTAATTATACATTTTAAATACAATTTTCTTCAGAAAAACTTTGAAAGAAATCGTGAACAAAAATAATTGTTGGTATTAGTAATGGCCAACGGCACTGATTTTTTCTTTCTTTTTTTTTTTTCTTTTTTAACAGATTCAAGCAAAATATAATAATCGTTTGCTTTAATGTTTTTCGGTTTTCAAACACTGTTGGTTATAAATAATTCCGTCGAAATAATCGCGCGTTGATCTCCAAGTATAGACCTTTGGGATTTTGCCAAAGAGCTGGGATGCGCGAATTAATATGCGCGATGTTCATTCTTTTTTCATTTTTTCTTTATTTTTTTTTGCGAAACATCGTGGAAAATCTTAATTTTTTTCTACATAATTATATATCAAAACATACAATAGCGTACAATGACATTAAGTATGCTAAAAATTTCGTAGATTTTTTTAATGAAAATTATGTTTGATATCGTATTTTGTGTATATATAATACACACACACTTTTTTCTTCTTTTATTTATTATTTCAATTTTTCTTTTCTCCACACTTTTATCAAAGTTACATAACTTTTATTAAATGCAAGGAATTAAAAGAATAAAAAATAAAATAAAAAAAACAGGTGTGTTTTAGGGTGTGTCAGATAAGATTGAGTAACGTTTAAATTTAAATAATAAAAAAAAAAAACAAAAAACAAAATTGGAATATTAAATTGAATTACTTTTTCTATTATTGGCTGATAGGTATGTTGCTTTAATACAATTATTATATTTTCATTGAGGGTACAGACACATCTATCTTCAAATTACCGATGTTGCAATCAATTATATTTTATGCTTATAGGAATATAATCAATGTAATTTAGCCTAGTAACAATTTATAATATAATGATTTTACTATATATTTAACATAACTACCATTATGTATAATATTTATTTTGAAAGGAGAAAACATTTCCTTTGTGGTGCACAGCATATTTCTTCTACCTATCAATCCATCATTTGATAACATGCATGCAATAAATGATGTTCATAGACGATCTTGTCAAGGTTATTTTCATCATTTAAACTTTTCAAAAAGCATTCACAAATAAAACAACAATTGTTGATGTTCTATATGCGCATTGACCCATAAATAAAGTTGCAATAATTTGCAATTGACGTTCGCTCTGGAAAATACGCAATTGTTTTGTTTTTTTTTTTTTTAATATATATTTTAATATATTTAATTATCGTTATTTTCAATGATGGCACAGGCACATCTCTATGTTCCAATATCAGTCTGCTGGATAAAATCAATGTTAGCTCATACTAAACATAAGTTTATTGTGTTTAATGCAAAAGTTTTAATGAGATTCATAGTTTTTGAACTTTTAATGTTTAAAAACATTTTCTCTGATGGAAAGCATTTTATATATTAAAAGTAAAATTTTGTAACAAATATTAAATAATAATTATTAATTTATGAAACTTCTTCTACACATGATGATAGCAAAATTGGTAAAATTATAAACTAATACGATTGTTAAATGTTGTAATTATATGTTTTACAGCAGCAACAAATAGAAATAAGTGAAACATTATTAATTTGTATATTTATCACATTTATAGCATCCCTTGTTAAATGTTAAATATCAAAATATTCTATAATTTTATATAGCTTATAAACAAAAAATCAAAAACCAAAGGTTTGTTTGAAATCTGTTACGTATATTATTTATAAAATAAATGTTGAAAAAAAAAATTCATATATGTATGATTCAATAAACGTGACAAATTAGGCAACAAAGAATTCATCTTATCTCTTTGTTTGCAACAAAGAACTAATGAATAACTATAAATTAATAGCACTCTTATATTTATAAATGGAATCAGCTCGCGTGTCTGGCGAGAATCCAATATGCGCTTAAGAAAGACTATAGATATTATATTTAATGTATAGAACATTATTTAATATATATATATATATATATTTTTTTTTTCAAATTTAATTTTAATGCACTTAGTTCTTATTTAATTGCAGAAATTTTCTCATTTGTAATTAGTATAAAATATGTTGTTATTGTATTACATACTGAGACTTTACTAATACACCAGAAGAAATAAATCAGAAATCCGTGACAAATTAAATATGTACACAGAGAAAAATTATGGGGTTAATTTAAGTTTTTAATGAAGGGTCTGCATGGACATTGGACACTTCAGAATTTTTTGATTAAAGCACGATCTTCTAGCGAAATATCTAGTAGAATTGGCCCTAATATAAGAAAATATTTTTATTTATTTTTGTACATAACAGTAAATTGGTATGGACTGTCATTATTTGCGTTTGTCCATGAAATACAAAGACAAAGACACATAATAGCTGCCCATAGATATTTACCGTTGTGTAAAAAAAAAATCTACACTATATCCAATTTCTTAAACACAATTCCATTGAATATATCACTACAATATAGTTTTTTATTCAAAAGATCCTGGAGGGCTTTTCTTTCAAGTAGAAGTGTCCACGAAGTTTTTAAGCAATAGAAAGTTTATAATATTTAATTAAGATATTTTAGACATATTACAGTTTTGTAATTTTAAAATTTATGAAATATTTTTAATATTATTTATCGATTACTTATTTCTATCTAATGTATTAAATTTACTGAAAAAAAAACTTTTTACAATCTCTAATCTCTTCAGAATAATTTAGCTGTACCTATATAATTGTTGATTACTGTTCACGTTAAAAACATTCTAAATTTATATTAAAACTAAAAATAGATAATGTCAATAACTTATGAATAGCTGTTAAATTTCCGATACAAGAAAATTTGACTATTAACATTGTCGCATTGTGTCTAAAATTTAAGCTCAATTGTTTTACAATTTGACGGCTGTTCCAACTTTTGGGTATATGCCAAAAATATATTTAAAAAAATCGCTTTTGTGAAGCATTTTGTGCATTTAAGTGCAGAATTATCTAAATATGTTATAAGTATAAGTTATTGATAAAAAAAAAGAAAAATTGTGAACTAAAACGTTATTATGGGTTATTGGTATTTAAATATAAGAGTGTGTTTGCGTTCAAAATACTAATTAAAAACACAAAAGCAATATTTTGCTTTTGGATTAATCGAAAATAATGGTTATAGATTATGAAATATGTTATTGGTTTTTATTCGTTTGGAAAAATATCATAAATTCCACAATGTGTTATTATATTTTTTATTTCCATTCCTCGATTATATTAGCAACCGTGTTTAGCTTACACATTTCATAAATCTTCATTCTAAAGTATAATTACTCAGAAAAACTCTCTTGAGACTCGATCAGATTGATTTTGGTCATGATGGGATTACTTGTGCTAAAATCGAAAACAACCAAACATTTTACTAATCCATTCAGTGACTTACTATATTTCTCTAGCCGCCTAACATTTATATCATCTAATAAATAATTCTTGAAACATTTTCCATTATTTCAAATGAAATAAAATTGTGTGTAAAATATTAATCAGAATATGTTATATTAAACCGATTTATTTGTAGGTATTACAATTGTGGTTAAATTATATTTACTTCTAACAAAACTATAATACATTATATAACTGATACAAATAACCGAGATATATTCATAATAATAATTCGTCAAAAGCAATAATGTTTGAACTGAAATCCATTGAGTATATGTTGAAATTGCATAACTCTGAAATAATTATTCATATTTATAATCCTATGTAGCTCGTAAATATATTATATATTATATACAATAAGTTCAAGTTGTATTCCATATTGGCACAGTTTACTTCATTAAACAAAACCATCATTACCAGAGCTATATAGTTTTTACTCTCAACGGGTCAGTGAACTACAAAATGTCGTTAAAAAAGAAAACAAAACTAAGGTTTAATTTTAAGACTTGTTTTATTTATTTATTTATTTTTTTTGTGCTTGTAGTAAATTTTTGTTTTTATGTGTTTATGTGTTTCTAAAAATAATCGATAGGTTTTATAAAAATAGTATTCTCATTAGTATTTATAATCAAGATTTTCTTCGGTATGATCTGATTCCGCCCTCAAGAAATATATAAATTAAATGCTCAAAATAAGTAACTTCCTAAATATGATTCTCTTGTACTTATACATAAATACTAAAAGAAAAACTATAAAATCAATATATATGTTGTGAAAATGTGTAGAAAATATTTATGATGGCCGTTTTTTTAAAATGTGATTAGTTATCAGAAACAAGTTTTATTTAACAAAAATTACTTAATTGAATGCAATTTCTAGACATGATTGCTTATAACTTGTGAATATGACACATTTTTAAGTTAATACAATCATGAAATAAATTGACACAGATAAATGAAACCGGTGATTCAACGACAAGAGAAAATGTAAGTAAGTAAGTAAGTTTGTTAGTAATGTAATAACACCAACGTGAAAAATTCAATGGATAGATGTTTTGTTTTATTTATGCCAAAGATGTCTATTGTTTTTCTTTTACAAATTGGATTACATTTTAAAAGTAAAAAAAAAAAAGAAAAAGATTTTCTTTCTTTGGATTAATGGAAATGTGTTAGAACTCGTTTGGATTTTGATTCCTTTCAATTCTTTGCAAGTTTTCAAAGATTCAGTCAATTTTATTGCTCTACCCTCTACGGTATATATATATAAATATAAATAATATTCAGTACTGTTATTGGCTGTAAGAGTCACACAATCTCGTTGATCAAATTTTCTAATGCAAAACATATACTTATATATGATTATAAAAAAAAAATCATTGAGAAACTAAAACATATGTAAGTCATTTTTCTTTATCAAAAAAATGAAATAATTTTAAATATAATAATCGATAAAGAAAAAAAAACTAATTATAAAATAAATAGGTCGAATATGCAATGAAAAACAATGAAAAATAAATAAATATCACATATTTTCAAAGAGCGTTGATTTATAAACATGGATTTGATGTGAGATTGTTGCGTACAAATGCAATGTGTTTTCTATTTATCGATCAATATCCTGATTTATTTTAGATTAATCGTACCAAGCGTATTAATAACTTCCAGAAATTAAAATATTCTAAATTAATACACGACACATACTGAACGAATGCAGACACGGAATTCGTTTTCATTTTTTTTTTCTTTTTCTTTTTAAGTTTTCTTTCCTATATATTATTAATAGACATGGAACCATATAGATATTTCCATTCATTTTTTTTTTCTTCAAATTTTCCATTATTAGACACTATGAAATATGTGTACATTAATACAAGTCATCATCTGAAATATAGCATCACACCAAAAACTAACCAGAAGTGCAACGACCTCACGCGATATTATGAACCAAAAATGAGAAAATTTCTATAGGAAAATCATATATAAATTTAGATCAACTTCTTTTACTTTTTTTGTGTAAACTAAGTTATAAATAGGAGTGTAAAAGTAAATGCATACTATGTTTAATTTTCTGAAATGCAGTAGTCATTATGTTTTAGCTTCTGTTATATTTTGATTTTAAATAACATTTAAAAACGTTAATAGTAAAAACATTATTATGTTTTCTTCTTTTCTTTTTCTTGTAGGCTATATTCAATATAATATACGTATATGTTACACGATGATGGACTATAGAAGAATAAATATCACATCGTTTAGAGGAAGTGGGCAGAGATTCATGTCACATGCTGTCAATAAAAATTAAACAATTCTGGTTTATAGCATGGTTTTAATATTTTTTTTTTTATTTTTTTTTTTATTTTCTTTTATTTTTGTGTTCGTGATATTAACCAGAGGAAACTTATGTATATCGAGATACAAATATTTACTTTTTGAATAAATATATATTTTTTCCATGTTTTATAAACTATATACTTATTCCTAAGTGTTTGAAATGGTTATGCAAAGCGTGGAAATTTTAGTGCCATGAAATTAATATAATCTCCATTGAGTGGAATTTTTTTTTTAAATTAAGATGTTTGTAAATAACATTTTATGGCAAGGAATAAATGAAACAAAATAAAGTAACAAATTTTTTTTTTTATTCTGTATTTAATATAAACTTTATGCAGAAGCTCAAACCAATTTAACAAGAGATGGAGAAAAAAAAACCATTTCCATATATGAATGCAATTTATTTCTTTAACCTTGGATTTGTATAAAATAATCGTAACATAGCAGTGAACTAAAGTTTTTTTTTTATTTTTGCGCAAAGTGCATTAGCTAGATAGCAATATTGCTCCCACATATTTCAGTCTGGCACAATTTATAACGTTATATTTACCTACGAATTCTTTTATTTTATTTATTAAACAATAATAAACCGTGCGCATTTAGAGAATGCTACCTCTACCTACAATTTTCGCTTAATCTAATATACCATGGATCATAAATACTGAATAATAATAATAGGTATTCAAAAACATATTACTCGACATATTATTTTAAAATTGAGTTTTTCGGTGAAAATGATACTTACCATGCCGTAGCAATATAAAGGTAATATAAAAATAAATGATTTCATTTTCCTTTTCTTACAACGTTGGTTGAGTAAAAGTATTTTATTTTTTATGTGCAGACCATCACATCCCAGTTGTTGTTTGTAATTAATTTTATTTACTTTAAGTTAAAATTGAAAAAAAACAGATTATTAATGAAAATTTTGAAATTTTCAGTGTTTATGGGAGGGATTAATATAACTGTCAGAATTTGGATGTGATGCATCGCGTAATTTTACATTTCGTTACTATTTACAAATATGCCAAGAACACTTTAATTTTCTTTTTTTTGTGAAAACGTTTCATTTAAAATTAATATTAATTATTTGTGGTGGCGTAAGCCATAACAAAATGTATCGTTCGAAAATAAACTAACCTTCTTCATTATTGAAACAGTTCTTGACCATTCTTGAGATTGCGAAGTTACCTCCGCCATTTTTGCTGATCATATGTAATTATCCTTCAGTTATATCCACAAGAATTGTCGTTTTTAAATTTATTCAGATTTTTGTTTTTTTCTTTTGGTTGATATTTGCTCCACTCAATTCTCATTCATTTTAAATATAGCTTTAAGTAAATTTACTTATTTTGCACTTACGAAAAATTCTTTATTTACTGAACTTTGATTCACATAAAAAAAACAAAAAAAACATTAAATTTCTATCTATATTCTATATGTAATATTTTATCTGAAATTTCCATTAAAATAATAAACATCAATATATGAAATATTTAAACATTATAAATCTACTACTACAACATTTTTTAAAGACAAAGTTGTGCAAAAAACATTGACTCAAAATAAATAGCAAACACGCACATATTTATTTTAAGCCATTTCCAAAATTAAATTTCATGAATCACATTGTTAGAAGTCTATGAAAAAAGAACAAATTAAATAAGTTTTTTTCTCTTCTTCTTTTTTATATTCCCACTTCTAAGAATGATATTTGGCATAATAAAAATAACATAAAATGATTTAAAAAAAAAAAATAATAATAATAATAAAATAATAAGAAAAAGAAATTAAAGTAAATAAACTAATTTATTAAGAATATGCTTCCAATATATTTATCAAATGGAGATTTCAGATCATTAAGAATTAACTTTAATTAACACTTAAAACAATTTATGATACGAAAAATGTATCATCGAGCAAAATATTCGATTCCAGCACATAAAAGAAAAAGAAGAAGAATAATAAGAAAACATAACAATACCATAGACGAAACAGTTCAACTATATTACATAAAGTTATAAATCACAACAGTTGTGATATTATAAAAATATAATAATCAGATACAACAATATTTTTCCGTCATATTAGAGACGTTCACACACTTCACGAATAAAAAAAAAATAAAAAATAATATTTAAAAAAAAAATGAATATTATTCTTATAATCCAAAAGTCCTTGCATCAACAACACTCAATTTCAAACTAAACGACACGAATCTGTGGAAAGAGGTAGAAAATGTAAAATTTTGAATTTAGATTTTAAAAGATTATGAGAGTAAATTTTTCACATCGCATATACACAAAGCGTAGGAAAATCGTATAATATAAACGACGTGAAAATATAAGTGTGGAATAATATTTTTGAATGATTCAAGTCAGGTGTGATGTAAATGCTTAACGTGTATATAATATTAATTGAGATGGAATATGGAATTAAATGTAAAAACGTTGAATTCTCTTACAGTTGTGTTTGTAATATCAAACACTTACTCCGCTTTATTTCAATACCAACCCATATTATGTAAATAAATAAATTTACTCAGATGTAAAGAATATTTTAAGTATAGGTAAGGTAATAAATTATTGTTTTAATTTGGTAAGTATCTCTTTTGACCTATGAATGAGTGAAAAAATCGTAATAAAGTTTAAGCAAACGATTACACATATATGATATATATAAATATATATATTTATATATTTCATTTAAGAGAAAAGAGTATAGGAAACATTCTATGAACTTTCATCGAAAACCACCGTATTATATTTAGAGGAACTAGAAATAGTATTGAGTCCATACATGACTGAATGGATTTGTAAAGGTATTTATTATCCTTTTCCTGCTATTTGAAATACACGGAACCAATTCTTGGTATATAATTTAAAACGACCTTTTTTGAGACTTTCAAGTGAACCCATTGGGTGAAAATGAAATACTTGTATCACAAATTTAGAAAATATCCTTTCACATTTAATAATCATTACTGTGAGTCCAAGTAGAAATTAACAATTCGCTTCAACAACGAATAAAAAAAAAAAGCAATAAAAGCAATAAAATAATATCACAATTCCATTCTATTGAACAATATGTAAAAATCACAAATAATATAATTGCATTTCAAGATGCTTTATAAGATAAGATATTGTTTTCAATTGCAAACTTTAAGTAGTTTCTCAAATAATATTCCAAAGACCTATTCACCTATCTATAGTCTTTATCTATGAAATTTCGTTTGCTTTTACCTAGAAATGTTTGTGTAGAAGAATATTTTAAAAATACTTTTTAAATTGATAATAAAAAAAAAGTCAACTTCTTTGTACAACTGCTATCGTAAATCATATGGTGAAAAGTCGTAAAATAGTTTTTTTTTTCTTCTCTTTTATAAATATTAATTAAGTTAATTTAATGGTGTTTTATAAAATTACGTCTTCAGTTATTTGATAATTTTGTTTTGTTATTGCATTTTCTGTGCCTTCTTAAATTCACCTATAAAAATTTAAATGATACAAAATGAAAATTAAAACTTTTTCATTTTAATATCAACACCATTTAATAAAAATTATTAACGTAATATATATTTTGATCTGACTTTATTTTGGGTTAAAAAAAAAGTATTTTTAATAAATTACGAGTTATAAGCAGTTTCATAAAATTACCATTTTATGTTTAAATCTCTTTATATACGGAAAATTTCATTTTCTGTATGCTAGCTGTTAAGAAAAACAATCTCTTTTTTCTTTATGCTTTATTCATTTTGTTTATTAAATAAATAATCCAATTCAATTATTAAATTTTTCCGGCGATTCACAATTTTAATCCCATTCCAAAAGCAGTTTCTATGGCAACTGAAGATATAATTAATTACTAATTAACAAAAGATACTGTTTGAAAGATCTTTGGCTTCTTGAGAATTACCTCGATTATACACACTTGAGATACAATCATCATAAACATTTATGGAAACATTGTCTTTTTGGGAAATATAAAAAAAAAACCGCATTTAATGAAAATAAACTGTTTTTAGAATTAATTTATTAAACTGAGTTTGACAAAATATAGAATGTTTATTTACATTTTCATTCATGTAAATTCAATTTCGAAAGTAATTTTATAGCACAACCACTCTTTCATTCCAACATTAACATTTATTTATTTTATTTCAATTAAATTACAATTGTATAGAATGTACAGAGCTTATTTGAATTGTAGCAACGTACATGCAACTCCTAATCACATACTATGGGTACATTTTCAATTCAATTACATTGATTGTTTTTCATAATGGATAGAAATTTACATATCATTTCTTGTTTCTAATATTACGTGTCAGAATTATATTGATGATCGCATGATATTTACTCAACCCCAATCGATAATTAAATATTTTAATTCAAATTAATAAAGGATTGTTTTGTAAATATTAAATCGATTTTCTTTTTAATAAGTAATTTATACACAAAATTTTGAAATATAATAATACAAAATTTATAAATTATGCTGAGGTATTAACATATGATTATAATGTCATTTTTTTAAACTATGTATGTATATTGTATATATACAAATTAGGTTTCCAATTGTATTTAATAAAATAACTTTTTTATTATTGAAAATATAAATTATTTTGTGGATCTAATTTTAAGATCGTTTATAGATCGGATCGTGATCTATAACCAAAACTGCCTGTAATAGAAATAACTAAGCAAATCAAACATTCGATTATGAAAACAGTGTTGCCAACGATTATAAAATGACTTAATGTTTGACAGTGTGGCGAAATTGCGTCACAAAATGGCGCTTAGCTTTTTATATATATTAATATTAATTAATAATAATTAATAATAATGTTACTAACAGGGTAAATAGTTGAGCAACAATCTATTTGGAATTCGTTATGGTTTCCAGAAGATTTTTTTTTTTTCAATTTCATCTATTTTGGACCATATTACTACTCAAACTCAACTATACACCCAGTAATAGTAAAAAATAAGATAATACAATGCATTGAATTAAAAACAGAATCCATGTAAATATTTCATATTGTATGAGTAATAATATCAACATTTTTAAAATTTAATTAAAATCAAAAAATTAACAATTTCCGTTTTCTATATTATTTGTTCTGGATTTTATGTTTGTTCTGGATTTTATGTTTGTTAATTACCGCAATTCTAATTTATATCATTTTACATGAAATAGTTTTATTTCCCTCACACAACATATTAATGTTTTAACGTTTATTTATACAAATAAAAAATAACAAATATAGTACCAATTGACGTCAAATATAATACATAAATTAAATAATTTAAAATTTTAGCAAATAATTTTTTTTTTACTAAAAAAGTAATATTTGATCTTGTTTTATTTGACATATTTTAATTATCAATAAGCAAATCATTATACCTACTAGTTACGTTTTATTTTTAAAAATGTTTTACAAAAAATGCTAAACATTCCCAATTTATATAGTTTTTCTCAAAGAGTTCATCTTAATTATTTGAAATTTGTATGAACTACAAACATTAATTGAAAAACATGCAGATATTCAGTTATATTTTGATTAATAGTGGAAATATTGTATTTACACTTGGTTTTAAAAATGTATTAAGTAGTACAGGACGCCCCCAACGAAAACTTCCATTACATAATTTTTTAGGTAATTATATGAGATAAGTTTTTGACAGCCATATTAGAAAAGTGGTCGAACGATGGGTATAATCGTGTTTTCAATAGAAATTATTTTTTTATACATTCAATATTGACCGGTTTGATCAATAAAATGATTTTTTTCGTATAAACTACCTAGACTGCGTTGACATTAACTTAAGTCGGAATAATTGTTTTTCGAAAAAAGGTCTTGTGTTGAACTCGTTACCTTTCATTTAATGTGCATACGTTTCTATTAAAAATAATTTTAAAACTTTAAGCTATTTTCCGAACATTTCAATTATGCTATATTTTATCAGCACAAATGTAATCTTTATATTAAAAAAAAGAATGTGTTAGTTTTCGCTGGAACGTTTTGTATACTACTACTTATAACCGCAAACCATAGAATATCGATAAATATCTAAATCTACATTCGATATTTATTGAGTTGCTCTCCTTTAGATCATAAAATATTGTAATTTAGGTTTTAGGTATCATTAAAAAGAAGATTATTTATTATGTTAAAATGCATTGTGCGTCTTATTCCATAAGTTAATAAAAAAAAATTACCATACATATTTACAATAGATAGGTATAGATGTTCTTTGAAATTTTCAATACAATGTTTCATTTCACCTACTTGTACTCGTACTTGTATATAAAATAATGAATTTTTCTTTAAATTATTTTAAAATTATGTTTAAATATACACACTTACTGGAAATACTTTGTATAGAATTTTTATTTTATTAATAAAATAAACATTTACGGTTTGCAAAAAAAAAAGAAGAAAATTCTGAATTATTTTCTAATATATTTTCTTTTCATTTTTCTAAAAATATGTGCAAAATTTATATTATTTTCTATAAGCAAATTAAACTCTTGATTTTAATGTCTGGCAATACAGGCAAAATGAGCAAATGGTCCATTATAAAAATTATAAATTAAAATTATTTTCGATAATTTTTTTTTGCAAGAGTAAATAAATAAATAAAATACACATATTTATTTTCATAAAATACATCTCTGTACAAATTATAATTTTTGGTTTTTTCTTTTTTCTTGTTTAGTTTTAGCTGCGCGTATAGCTATTTTCGATTATGTGGTTATTTTAAGCAACGGAACTTATGTTTGTATGTGATACTAAACAGCGCTTCTGATGTCTGCTAACATCACATTTATTACAATATAATATATGAAAACGATGACGTTGATACGAACATTTTTGTTATTGAATATTTTTCTTTTTCATTGCATTTGAATGAATATAGTAGACAATTTAATTTAAATTTTTCTTTTAAATTAATTTTACTTTTTTTTATTACATTATTAATTAAGATATTTTTTTTGTTTTTAAGTTGGAAAAAAATTACGATAAGTATAACTTTATTAAAATATATCAATATTAAAATTTAAAATAAAACACAAAAAAAAAAATTAGCCTCCTATACAATTGGAAAATCTACCTCAATTTTATACCTACAAAAAATAAATAAATAAAACAGAATGGAATCATTTTCGAACCAATTAAAATAATAAAATTGTGTGCATGCATTCTTTTGTTAGGCTATTAGATAACGAAATGGCTATTTTATAAACTATATATCATATATTTTTGTTTTGACTTTATTATTATTCTTGCCAAATTGGCATTTGATTTCAACAGTTTTCCTTACAATTAAACACTATTCCGTCTATCTAATAATATGTATGTTAACAAAATAATTTTGATTGCCGGAAACCCAGATTAGCCTAATTGAACTGAAATGCAAAATTTAAGATCTTAATTATACATTCAGGTAGGTATTTAATATTAAAAATAAATTCATGTGAATATTTTTACAGTATTATTATGCTTTATGCCTGCTATAAATTGTGGTTTCTGCTCATCTTTATTACAATTATTTTGCAAATTCGACGATAATTTGTAATTAAAAAAGAAAAAAAAAGAAGAGTGGAAATAAACGTTTAAATCTAGAAGATTGCATACAATCGCCGATATTAACACCTAATTGCTGTATTTTTCATTAGAAAAAAAAAAAAAAACATTTCTTAGAACTCGCATCGCTTTATCACATTTCCCTATCTTCTATTCACACCCCGAAACTAATTTAAATATAATTTAAAATATTTTCTTCATTAAAATGCAAAAATATAATATTGCTGTACAATGTACATTTACATTTCATCTAATTATTATATCGAAAACTTCATTTTTTTTTTCTTATTATTTTTCATACGTCATTTAAAACAGTTGGTTTTCTAAAGGCTATTTTCATTCGAAAAAGAAATCATATGATAGATTTTTTTTTTTTTGCTTCATTATTATGAAAACAGAAAATTCATACTATAGGTGTTAAAATTTTCGTTTATATTTGTTAAACGTCACACACACAAAAATCACCTTGAACTAAAGAATGAGAAAACCGAAGAATTTCGAATGTCGCCGGCGGCGCTTATAAAAATAAATATACTTAAAGCATTTTAGTGAATACATGAAAATTTATGTATCCACAATCCGCATGATTACATATTTTACAATATATTGATATCCAGCTATTGAAGTAGGTAGATAAAGAATATGTTTTAAAAAAAATAATTATGTATGTCAAAATTAAATTTAAATGAAAAAAATAAAAAAAAATATTTAAATAAATCGAAAATTTGAAAAGATTTTTGGATGTTTATTAAAAAAAAAAAAAACAAAAAACTCATCGTCATCATTTTCATCAAACTTTTTAATGCATTTCGGCGTAAGGTCCTCTAACCACCCTCTTCCATTTCTGCGTATTCCTAATTAACTCAATAGGTAAATTTCTATCAAATAAATCTCCCTTAACTGAAACTGAGTCTATAGATCTTCTTCTAATTCTAACACGTTTCTCTACTGTCAACACCTTTTTCAAATAATTTTTTTAAATTTATTTTATTCAAAACATTAATATCTAATAAAAACTGCGATGATTTTCTTTGTGCTGACCTTAACTTCAAGGTTCTATTATATTATTAAGTAAATGGATAAATTATAATCTAATCTCCCCAATTCTATTCACATTTTCCAACCATCTCAATCTTGTTTTTGTTGCTGCTTCATCAATAGTATCTACTTTCAAAGATTCCCGAATATCTTCATTACTAATACTAATAATACAAAATTATATGAATAAAAAAAAAATTGCGAAAAAAAATTGCGAAAAAAAAATGCAAGAATATTAAATTTAATAATTAAGTTTCATATTCCCATTAATTTATGTGTCCTTTTTAAAATTATTCATGAGTTCCTAATACGATTATATAAAAATATGTATATACTTTTAATTCATTGTTTGCGTTATGACAAGTAAATAATGTTATGTTTGAACATCCTATAAATATAATAGATTAAAGTATTTTAGCGACGTAATTTTGTTCTACCATAACACAATATATAACTGATATTTTATTTTTGCGTATTATAATTCGTTGTTAACTTTTTTCTTCAGTTAGTCTTGTCGTAAAGACTTACTACATATTATATATTGGTAATATTTATCTTTTTAAAAAACATAAATATAAATATATAATTTAAATTTTCGAAATCTGAGAGCAATAATAATAAGATAACGAATTCAATAAATTTTAATTCTGAAAGATTGAATGCATTTGGAAGCGATAAGCTTTTAGCTTATAATTTTGTTTATCTAAAAAAGGCGGAAGCGTAATTTTATTCAAAATTATTTAAGCGATAGTGTTACGTTAAAAAAAAAAATCATATTACGCATAGTTTTAGAATCTATTTAAAGCAAGTAGTTGACTTACGTATTATATTTGTGATTTATAATAAATATTAGATATAAATTAATATGGACACTTAAATGTTACGAATCACGTACACATTTTTATACCATTAACATTAATAAATAATCATGTAGATGATGTTGTTAAGCTGTACAGTGTACATATTTACATACAAGAATAATTTATTTTAATTAACTGCATCTGTTTATACATTTAAAGAGAATAAAATGCGGAATACACAATTATGACAAATAGTATTCAAAGTATTAGGAATATAGCATGACCTACGTCAATTACTTTGCCAAATATTCGTCAGAATTTAACATCACAATATTGATAGATATAAATACAACTATATGAAACCTGTGCTATATTTGTGTATGAAGGCAAATATAATATATAAATATATGATTATATATAATATATATTCATTAGCGATGATATGTATAGATAGATATTGAATAACAGAACCATTAATTAAATTTTAAATTCTATACATGCGATCCAACGTAAGTACGTAATTTTAACATGCGCGTTTACTCCTCTTCGAATACCTAAAAAAAAAAATAGCATGAACACGAACAAAATAGAATTTAAAACGCATCAAATGAATTCAGAAACTAAACTATTCACGAAATATCAAATATATAAAATAACATAATATTATTTCTATTTATTTCTCTAAACACTAATGCTAGTACATACTAGATACATTTAAATATTCTAAAAGTTTTATAATTATGTTTGAGTCAAATTAAATGCATATTGTTTCAACATAATTACGAATTCATGATTTTCGTTTTTTAAAGCATGCAAAAAATTGCAGAGATGAACGGACCATGTAGCAGATTATTAAGCAACATGCGAAAAATGTATAATTTCGGCTGATCATCTAAAAAATTCCAGGACGCACTGATGAAGGTAATACGTCTCTGGTCTACTGCAATTACAAACGAAATATTTTGTAAATTCGTTTTAAATTTTCTACTTGTACTGATTTTAACCACCACATAAACTAAATAAATCATTTATTTAGAATTTATACGTTAAGTGTCGTTAATGGAGAGGATTATATAAGCAAATTATGTATCCATTAGTTGCAAGTAATGCAAATTATATTTTAAAATGCATCAATAATGAATATTGAAAAAATAATAATAATACTATATACTGATGTGTGTGCAATGTGCAATGTGCATAGCCCATCGAATTCTATATTCTCAGATTCCACTACAAATAATTCTTGCTAATAATATTACAACAATATAATTTGTGCTATTAAAGTGACCTATTTTCTTTTTAATTATTTGAATTATGAATACACCTGATTTTTTATTGAAACGATTTTTGTCTGTCCTGATCAAAAGTGAGACTACTAACGTTCAATATTTTACCACGTTGACATATTCTAGAAAAGCTACAGAGATGCTATTTTATACGATAAAACCTTTCTAAATGGACCTCTGGCTCTGTCATCGTGGTCTGGTCCGTTTGGTCCAAGTTGACTTAGAGAAATTTTACTGAATTTAATAATTATCACTTAGATTATATTATTCGTTAGAATCGCAGGATTTTAAATAGAAGCCAATAAATGTAATTAAGTATTCCCCGAGAAATCATTTATATTTTTTCATTTATTTATAAAGCATATTTAAAGTTTCATATATATATATTTTTATTCGGGCATCGCCATTCTAATGCAATCAATAGGCGAAAGTAAATAATTTTTGAAAAGTAATCGCATAAACATTAATTGAATTATACGTATATGTAATTTCGAAATGATCTGCAATTGAATTGAATCAGCATGTAATTTATCTACAAATGTTAAATTTTCATTTCAACATAAATTATTATGTAATTAATTCATTTTATGCAACATAGTCGCTGGTATTATTAGTTTTCATATGAACTAGAAAATGTTTGAATTGTTATTATCTACAAATATAAAAAATTGTAAATCCAAGTATGAATTAGTTCATATATTCTAATAGATTTTTTTTTATTAAACCATATAGTTTTCAATTCAATGTTTAAAAAACTGTTTGATATGTAGTAGATATAATTGTATATAACAAATATTTTTAAATAAAGGCGAAGGCCCTGATGATGTTTCATAAAAACGAATAGTGAAACTAACAAATAAACATAGAAATATTTGTATTAAAGACCGTTCCCGACATATTACAAATCCTAAAAAAAAAATCGAAATAATATTCTCCAGAAAGTGCTTACGTTTCCTCATAGGTGTATTTTAACTATTGTTTTATTTTTTTAGATAATAAAAAGCTATTATTTTCTTTCTCATCTTTGTGTAACATAATAATTAACTTTACATATACTTAAATAACTTCAATATTCGCTATTTTGTTTTCGCCTTCAGTTTGATTTTGAAAAACACATCCCTGAATTTGTTCAACAGAATAAAGAAAACACTTCATAATATAACGTCTTTTATTATATTTAATAAGAACACCTAAACGGTATTTATACATATAGCATTTACGTCTTACAATAATGACAAAATAGTCATTTTGCTTCCAATTTTTCTAGTACGTCATTCTCGTCGTTTTTCATCACAATAGTAATTATAATTGGACGCTTTTCGTTTATTTATTGTTTACTCATTTACGTATTCAAGTTAATTAACGAAAAACCTAACAAGTTTTTTTTCTTTTTTGAATGAGGTATTTTCTTAAATTTTTTTTATGAAAATATGACGTATAAGGTACTATAAAGATATTTTAAAATCACAAATAAGCTTATATTGAATTCTGAATAGAAAACAATTGATTACAATTAAGTATATAATATGCATATTTTCTCTATTATCATGGCAATAAAGAAATTATTGCATCGAGTAAAACAAAGATATATAATAATATATAAAAAAAATGAAAAACTGTTCCTTCGCATCATAAAATAATAAAAATGCCGCATATTCTGCATTAATACCTATCGTTCATATAACCTGGCTTGGTTGAGAGATTAATGATTCGAAAATGATTTGTTCAATTTACGACGAAATTTCAAAAATAAAATAAAAATTTAAGTATTTTTGACACTTTTTATAAAGAATCGTATTATTTTAAGAATAACCCTGAACATGAATGTAGTAAAATTATTTCTGAAGAGTTCATTGTTTTGGGCGGAAGTAAATTATTTAGAAAAGAATATTTATTTTTGGAAAATAAAATATATAATAGAAATTTAGATGGTATCGAACCAAAGTAGGCAATGTTTATAAATTTATATACAAAAGTTCTAACAAATAATGAAATATATACGTATTGTGAAATATTTTTAATGAATATGTTCCAAATTTTGAATATTGATTGGTAAATAGAATTTTCAATTAAATTTTTTTTTAGCCATTTAAAATGTGATTAAATTTTGCGAATTTTTTTAATATTTTTTATATGATTCAAAAATAAAAAAAAAATTTCAATACATTTGCAATTTAATTTGAAAATGACGGAAAATAGCAATTTTTTATTATTATGATCATACTTGTAATTAAAATGGAAATTAATTTCGTGTCAACAAAAAGACAATTGCATTATAAAAAGCATAAAGAAATTTAAAACTAAACTTGAATATCGTTAATTTATTGTAATATTTTTTTATTTTATTTTTTTTAATTACAAAAGACTTTCATTTTACAAAAAAAAGAAAAAGAATTAAAAAATGTATACAATTATACGCGTTTACTTCTAATACAATTAAATTACACACCATAATATTGTTTAAACATTGTTAATAAAAGACAAAAGATTAAAAATTCCCGTGAGTGAATTATAGCATGCGTATAAGTAAAAATGAATTGTACGCCACGTACAATTATATAAGTAAAAACTATATAAATCATGTTTTATATTTCTCTCAGTCTCTCATAAAAAACGTAATATTATTTTCTTCTTTCTATACATATTGTTTATAGTTGACGATAATATATACATATATTGTAAATACGAATATAATTATTTATTAAAATTTACTCTGTAATTGCAAATGATAATTCAGAAAATTTAAATAAAGTTACACACATTTGTTAATTGCATCCAAATGATGCGACATTTACAAAATCACATTTCAAATATCCCTGAAATGAGATAAATATTCAAACTTCCGCCATAAATTTTGAATTTCTTATTTTGAAATCCGTTTATCCATAAACCGACATAAGCAACACGAATTCTACTTAAATATATAAAATGTTGTTGCATTTTTATTATATATTAAGAACAGTTGGCTTGCTCAATAATAATCACTTTTCCATTTAATCAGAATTCTTTATAGCGTGTTTTACAGAACGAGAAAAATAAAATAAATAAAAATATATTTTAAAATTTTGTAGACATTATATTTTTATTATTTTTATTATATTTTTTTTTCTTATGTTATTTGCTACAACGTTGAATATTATCATCAATAGACGAAATGACAATATATATATATATAAAAAAAAAATATTTGGCATTGGTTCTTAGCAGTGATGCCAAAATTCGTTTATAAATTCGATTCGTTGATTTTTACAAAAACTTTATAATGTCTCATATGTTTTACCACGAGTTGTATCTTATGGTACTGTTTTTTTTTTTTCATTTGCAGCTATTTCTCTTAAAAAAATGTACAGTTGGAAAATAAAATAAGAAAGGAAAATTTGAAAAACAAACAACATTACTTTACATGAACGGATATATATAGGTACCGAACTATTTAAATATTTAAGTAAGGAGCATTTTATTTATTGTTCAATTGAGTATGAGCTGCAATATCAAATGTAAACGAAAATAGCTCTTGGTGTTATAAACTGTTTTTCTTTTTTTTTGCTTTTCATTGTATGTACAGTGGAATCTCGAAAATTAGAATCGAAAAGTTTTGGGCGATTCTAATTTTTAAAATATTTTAATTTTCGACATTTTTCAATTTTTGTATGTAAATAAACCAAAAATTAATAAAAACAAACTGCTAACGGATTGGAACACGATTGTACAAAAAAAAAAACCATACTTTCAAGCGCACAATAAAAAAATCAAATCGAAAACTTAATTTTTTTCAAAAAAAATTAAATTACTTAAAAGTGAAATAAATATCAATAATTGGTTGAATCGCATTTGGAGCAGATTTATCACGACCACATAAAATTTGTATGCATTAATTGTAATAATATTTTCTTAATAAAGATAAAAAAAAATCTCATACAAAAAAATACCGGTTCTAATTTTCGAGCGATTCTAATTTTTGAGTTTCCACTGTATTTAATTATCTATTAGAACAAATATTTATAAGGAAATTTTATGAATCACTTGTTTTTATTTTATTAAAAACAACTGTAGCAACTCTAATCGTCCCGAAATATCAAGGAAATTTCCTTAAAATGTACGTTACAATGTACTTTATAACCTTGTTATTGTTATTGTTATTGTTAAATTGAATTGCAGCCATTTTCTGACTCCAATATAAAAATATCTAAAAAATTAAATTAAATTAAAACTAATGCGTATTTTAATTATAATTTCAAAGTGGAAAATATAAATAAAACAGAATTTATTTTTGACTTAATCGAACAAAGAATAAGACGCATTATCACAGTATTTTTGTATCCGGCAAGCGATAAAAGAATCACTGCACTCCAGGTTTACTAGACTATTGACGTTATCGCATTTATCATTTCATCACATTTTTAAAATATCCAAGATATAAAAACAATAAAAATAGAAATTGGGGCAAAAAAATTGTGATCGACAATCCAATATATGTGTTCATTTTAGTTATTAATATTTTCCAATTGTTTCATTGAATTAAAAATGTTTCCGCTATCCATATAAATGAATAGACACCTGTCGCTATTTAAAATCCAACAGAAAACGCACATTTTTTGAATTACGCACCTAAATGTGTAGAATATTTACTTCATCACTATTTTTTTCATTACAAAAAAAAAAAAGAAAAGAAGAAGTAATAACAAAAATAAGAAAAAGAAGATCGTCGATCGCAAAGCTCATAAAGATAAATTTAAAAGAAAGCTTGGTAAATATATTAATTATATAATTTACGGTTTAAAGATATGAAAAATATAAAATTATAATAAAATGAAAATCCGCATATTAAAGTCCATTTAGCATCGTACAGATAATTTTGCCAAAAAATATAAATATTTTTAGATCTAATTGAATAAACAAGTTTGCTCATAACCTACAAATTTTTGAATACTTTTAGTCTTTATAATTTTTATTATATATAATACAATATATATAAATTATACTTATGCATATAAAATATTATACAAAAGTATATAAAAATGAAGAAAAAAAATTGTATAAGTATTTGTTCATAATAATGAATCGCATAAGATTTACAAATTTACGATAGGATATGGTTTGGTTCTGTTATTAATAAAATTTTAATATTATTTCATATACAAACACATTACAATTTGTTTAGCTAACGGATAATGGCGGATATACAATAAATACTATAGATTTATAAATATACAAAATATATAGAATTTTATATCGGTATACTAGTTAGTAGTTACACGTAGTGCTCATCTGATACATAAAAATATATCGAAACACTTGAAAATAAAAGAAAAAAAAAATATGTATATAAAATAAAATAAAAACATTTTTGAGCTTGTACTCGATGCTTTAAATAGCATTCAATATGGTGTTACATAAATTAAAAAAAAAAAAAAAATCATATGGACGCAAAGCAATTATTCGCATAAAAAAATAATTGCTGTAAAATTTGTCATTATCATAATAAGAATTTATTTATGATTTAATTGGTTGTACTCACTTCCTCAATTTTATAACTGGTGCGAACTGTTTTCCGGCGCACCTCGGTTTCATAAGTTTCTTCAACGGTTTCCGCCATTTTATTCACTTTTCAGTTTTTCAATAATGTATTGTTATACTCCCTCTTTGCAAGTAACACTATTATCCACTACGGAAAATTTTCAGTTCAATATTTACTATATTATTTTTTTCTTTAAATTCTAATTTTTTTTTTTTTATATCTATATTTCACAATTTTTCTTCTTCTACTGTTAATTTCTAAACTTGTAAACGCACTCTTTTACAACAAAAAAAAACTTCCGTTTGACAATTAATATTTACACGGAAAATTGTTATTAATTATTATATTATTGAAACAGGTGAAAATGTTAGACCCATAAAATAATAAATTATAAAAGACTTGCGCGAATTGATAGCTCTTATAATGACTGTAATTAACTATCTGAACCGCTTGTATGTTTTAACCTAACTAAACTGAAGTAAAGACGATAGATCGAAGATAGACATTGCCGTTTTGTTTTAGTGTTGCTAGAGAGCGACACTTGTATTATATTGTGCTATATTTAAATTTTATATATTTTTTTTTCTTCTTATATGTTGTCTTAAATTTTCTTTTTGTTTTAATTAAAACGAAAGACGAAAGGCACTGTGTGTACATAATAATTGCCATGGAAGTTTTTTTTGTATAAATGGAGGCGAAATTATTTTTTTATATTCTCTTTGTTTAAGCTTATAAACAAATAGCGCTCGTTTTATTTCTAGTAGTTGTCTTTTTTTTTTGTTGCCTTTTATTTATTGTACAAGGAGTTTATTTTTAGTGTTCTTTGTATAGCTGTATTTGTTTAAAACAAATAAGAAAACTAAAAATTTGTTGCAATATATCTTCTCTTTATATGCCATAATATTAAGATATTTTTTTGTCTTATTAATTATGCAAAATGAGTAAATAAAATGTATTTAAATTTACTAATAAAATAATGTATTTGTATATAATTGTAATTTTAATAACTTTCATTAATATAAAAACGTATGATACAATATGTATGATATAGTTAATGATAAAGCTATATTTTAATTTCTTAATTGAAAATGACTATAGCTAATTCTTATCTATTTTGTGCAATTAAAGTCAGGTTTATATTGAAGTGTACGCGCCAGAGTTCACTATTAGTGTAAATATACGCACTATGAATGTATATCATTAGCATATACGTCACGTGCGTAATAACAGTACAGACTAATTATAAAATAATTGTATAATTTTGTTTAGCAATCTTATGATAGCAATTAAGTACCTAAGAGAATGAATTAATCTTATTTGGTTTTCGGTTCGTAATATTATAATATAATTGATGAAATCAGATTTTTTTTTTTTTTTTCTTAATTATCAAAATCCGTTAAGTAGGTATGCCCGACATCTGGCGGTCGTATACATTTTTTTTCCTCTGAAATTATGATTATTCGACCTGATTCAAAAAGAGCGCACATCTACTTATCACTTTAAACATTATTTTCAAATCTCAGAGGTATTTAACAACTCTATCCTGAAAAAAAGCAAAATAAAATAAGTGAGCAAAAATGAAGTAATACGAAAAACATATCTCACAAGATATGTTTTAAGGAATACCTCATAAAATATGTTAGTGGATATGTTTATAATATGCAGCAAAAAGAAACACAGTAATATAATTTATACTACAAACATATCAAAAATATATCTCATAAGATATACTTATTTAAATGAATATCTCTTAAAATATTTTTCTAATATGTTCCAAATATGTATCAATGAGAAACTTAATAAAATTCACACTAGAAATATATAAAACATATCTCATACTATATATTCTAATGAATATTTTATTTCATAAGTACAAACTCTGAAAAGTATGTATCAAAGCATATACATACCAAGAAAATTAACATACTAAAAACATAGTGAATATATGGTTATGCATATCTTTAAATTTTTGAAAATTAGTATTAGTATTTAGTATAAAAACTGTTATAGGAAGAACTCATCTTTGTGATTTAATGATTTAAGTCCAATACAGACTTTTTTAAATAAAGAAAAAAAATAAAATAAAAATACAATTCTTTATTTGCAACTTTTCGATATAGTGCAACTTGTTGCAAAAGTCAAGGATTCACTTTATAAAGTCATAAAGTTGACACAGAAACTTATAACTAGCCAAATGGTTAATATTTTAAGTATCATTTTAATCAAAAATATTTCCAATATTTAAATTTTCTATTATTGTACACCCATACAAAAAAAATTGTTTACTAAAACATTGGAACAACCGCCGAATATAATTCGATACGGGAGAAGTTTTTCCTAAGTCGATCTATACTGTAAAAAAGGAAAACAAGCTACCAATGGATTGGTACACGGCTCCATTTTTGTAATTTTGGTTCCATCTGCGCGCGCAATTATTATTTTATTATTATTTTTGAAATTGAGATGAAATCCATGCATGTATATTTTTTTTTTTCATCTGGTTCAAAAATACCATTTTATGGCTCACTTTTCGTGGCTCAATTTTATTTTTAAGTGGACACTTTGGCTTTTCAGTGGCTAATTTTGTATTTTTAAGTGGTTTGATTTTATTTTTTGGTGGCTTATTTTGTTATTTTCATGGCTCAATTTGTATTTTTTAGTGGGTCATTTAATTTTTCAGTGGCTCAGTTTAATAGAAGCCTTATTTTTACTATGTTAGAGTTAGGTTCATATTTTTTTTTAGAGTACCTACATATTTGTAATACCTATAACTATGCCTATGAGGATTGAGGATTCAACAATTGTATCCCTTGTATGGTATGCATTTTATACCATCACATTATGCGAAATAATAATTTGCTGTCGATGCTGAAATTATTTTGTCGTCGGTTTAATTTTATTTACCATAGTTTCCCCTAGCTGATATCTAAATCTTTCATTATACTTATTAAGTGAGAAAATGCAGTAATATTTAAAAACATTGCCGCTGGTGTATTTTTTTAATTATCTCTAAAATTTACCACTGAAGATGAATTGCGTCATTCGTTTTGTTTCATGATAGAACCGCCACCAATTTGACATGGTATGATTTTTATTATTGATCGTTATTGTTTATTCATTCGCTGTTCTGATGTTCACTTGAAATTCGAAATTAAATATAAATTTTGGAATTTTTAGAAACAACATTAATTAATTCATGAACAATAAATTTATTTCTATATTTGTAGGTACATATAATTAAATTAATCATATTCTAAGAGTATGTTCACATCGTATGAATCGTCCAAAAAATATTTCGACCAAAATTTAATATCACTAAACAAACTAAACAAAACATTATAGGTATGTATGTATGTGGAGGTATGGGGAAATCGAAATAATGTAAAATAACAATGTATTTTTAAGTGGGAGGCAACCGGGTCAGCGCATGCTGTTAGCTGTTATCATCCAACGAAGACTCCAATGAATATATGTATATGTATATAAAACGAAGAGATTACACTACCTATCGGTATCTGTATGCATTGAGAATAATATTGTGTATTCAAACCTATTCCTATCTCTAGCCAATTCTATTTAACCAAAACTGAGAAAGATACAATATTGCTTATATATATAAATTTATATATCCACTGTACATTCGTTTTCATTTATGAATTAAGTATACTGAATGAATTTTTATATTCAGTCAGTTTCTACCAGTTGAAGAGTGAAAACGTGTGCAATACAAATAAGTGCTCCTCAAAACATATTTATTAGTGAAAGTTTCATATAAGTATAAACACCGATTTTTAAATATACACAAACACATATATTATAATATATAAAGAGAGTGGAACTGCACTTTTCGGAATAAAAACATGACTGCTGTTGAAGAAATAATTGGCTACAAGAGGAGCCCAAATGAAGATTTCTATGCAATATTGCATTGTGATGAGAATTCGTCTGTAAGTAAATTATTTTTAAAACATATACAAATAAATAAATAAAATAAATAAATAAATAAATAAATAAATAAATAAATAAA